>MJUU01059661.1:24982-36539 GCA_002080025.1 Modiolus philippinarum | reverse complement strand
TACATGAAATTGTGTAGGAGTTGTTGGACTTTGAGCAATTTGTCGTATGTTTTTCACTATATCTCAAAAACTATTATCACTAGCTTCATGAAATCTTAAAGGAACTTTGTGGGTCATATAATACCAAATTCTAAAGCATTTGAAGATTCAGTACTTCTATGGTTGCCATGGAAACCAAACCAAAAAATTAAAATTTTGATAAAATTATATGTCTTGATTTCAGCAGTATGCATACCTACATTATAAGGGGAACCCCCTGCTCAAATTTTTTTTTTGGAAAGGGGTCAAAAATGCATTGCAGTGGATTGAGGACCTTTTGGTTGCCATAGAAACCTATCCATACAGTTCTTATTTTGAGAAAAATGTGAATATTTATTGAATTATGTTCTCCGTTTTAAATTATGTTTTGATTTTAGCAGTATGTGTCCGAATTCATGATAATTTACAGGATTGTTAGTCACCATATGTACAAGATCATATCGCATCGCCATTTTGATTGGTCAAATTTTACAGGAGTTATGGGACTTTATCGACTTAATGCATGCTACAGCTTAGGAACATTTTGTGGGCACAACTCCTCAGAAACCATTGAACAGATTATGCTGAAATTTAGTTTGAATATTTGCCACCATATGTACTTGATCATATTATGCTGCTATTTTGATTGAACAAATTTTACAGGAGTTATGAGACTTTATCAACTTAATGCATATTACAACATAGGAAGACTTTGTCGACACATCTCCCCAAAATCCAATTAAGGGATTTTGCTCAAATTTTGCGTAGCTGTTTGCCACCAAATGCAGTTGATCATATCTTGCCATCATTTTGATCCATAATTTTACTTGAGTTATTGGACTTTATCGACTTTACTGCCGCGGCGGGGGACATAGCTACGCGTAGCAATCTTGTATTTTCAGAAAAAAAGGGGAGGTATATCATTTTATCCATACTTGTATTGTGTCCACATTTGTACTGTGTCCACAACTGTATTGGGTCCACACACACTTAAATTTACACTTGCCATATTGAGTCAGGGTTCAATTAGCGGGGGATATACCTGGCTGCCATTCGGCAACAGCTCTAGTTTTATTTGCTTGTGAATTCCAACTTGAATTAATAACATCCACTGATGGCAGCAATTTTAAAGTGCCTTTCCCTGTCCCATGTATGTTTTGATGTAACAGTCCTTACATTGATATCATGACATTCATTACTAAAGAATCAAAGTGTGAATTCTCAAAAAAATGTGACATCTTATCATCCACAAGCAAAAGCATGTCCTGCTCTGTATACAGCACACTTTACAATGTCAGTGATCATGAGTCGATCCCAGGGTAAAAGGAAAACCAGTAATATACAGTCTGTGAAGGTGTGAAATCTTACTGAAAATATCCTTACTCATATTCATCATATCCATCACTCAGTGATGTCATGATAAGGGCCTTAGAATCTGTGAAGGGATTAAAGCAACAAATATCCAACATATCCTTACGAGCAGTTTCAGGGAAAGTTTTATTGCTACTTTCAAAATAGTTATGGTATAATCCACATGCTCTGCAATAAGAAGTCATCTGTAAAATACATATTCCTTTTGCTGGAGAGGTACATGTATATTGCTTCTAAGAAAGTAAAAATTCATAATTCTAGTCAGAAATTGACTTATTAGTAACTTCGCAACAGGAATTAGTTTATTGAAATGGTGTTTTACTGAATGTGAGTAGAACTAAATTCTTTGGTAGTAACACTTGGCTCATTTAACCGAAAATGACATTCTGTTGTTATTGTTTACACCTTGTGTTCTTATTTGATAATTGTCTATTGTGTTCATTATTTAGTATATAAAGCAAGAAAGCAATGATAAACAAATTGAATTATGAATTTCTGACAAGTTTGATCAATACATGTATATGGAGTTACGGTTCTGTATGGTTATTCAGTTGGACTGGGTTCTCAGTTATTATGCTCTAATGAAGTCTATAAATTTATTATATAGTTGTCTCTATATTATATGTCCAGAGAATAAGTAAACATATTCACCTGCTGAAGTTATATTGACTCCATGATGTTATAACGCATATCTATACAATAGAACAGCAATTACCTTTTGTATTGGTTAAGTTTTATTGTGTTGGAGAAAACATGAATATTCACCTCAGCAGATCATCTCGGTGAACATTGGTTTACAGGTCAATAAAAAGGCATATCCACCTCTGGAGAAGGCCATAATTGTTATATAGACCCCAGCATTGGGCTGTATTTGTATATTATTATAACATTCCAATTTCAGGTGAAGGAACATGCTCATATTGTGGAAAAATTAAAAATAGTTGTTAACCATGCCTCTGCAACCATCGACAAAAACATGGATAAAATGAGTATGTATTTATTTTCAATCATATCTTTCTTCATTAGAAGTGTGGAAACTCCTCTAATTTCTAGCAAATTTAACCAACGTCTGACTGGTGTGATAAAAATATTTGTCATCTCTAGAGAGAGAACAACCCACGAGAAATTTTCTGCCAAATCTATTCGGAACATAATCCTTGGTGTTTTACATGTCATTATATGTCCTTAGAGAAACATTTTCTGCAACTTTAACACGTTAATTATGAAATTCTCACATTTTGTTAAATAAATTTTCAAATGTTTAAAAACTTGGCAAGCCTCCTTTTCAGACATTTGCAAAATTTATTTAACTCGTTTTGAGAAATTTCATAATCAACTTAGTTCTCGTTGTTGAAACTATATTTCTCTAATCTATAGCAAATTTAACTAATGCCTGGCCGGTGTGGTAAAAATATTTATCGGCAATATGTACATTTTCTGTTTGATCTTACTGACTGATATTGTCAGTATCTCCGTACTGACCTGATACAAGAAAATATCAGGCAATGATGTCATAGAATTGACATCATGACTCTTATGACATTGCTGATAAAAACAATAATGGAAGTTTTGAAGGTCTTGACAGAAAATATCACTAGTATCACAGCTCGTCCTATTGGACTTGCCGCGATACGGTGATATTTTCTGTCTCGACCTTCAAAACCACCATTATTCTATATTTCTCATCTCTAGTGAGAGAACAACTCGCGTGAAATTTCCCGCCAAATCTATTCGGAACATAATCCTCAGTGTTTTACATTATGTCATTAGAGAAACATTTTCTACAACTTAAACACGTTAATTATTAAATTTCTCACATCTTGTTAAATAAATTTTGAAATGTTTAAAAACTCGGCAAGCCTCATTTTCAAACATTTGCAAAATTTATTTAACTCGATGTGAGAAATTTCATAATCAACTTAGTTCTTGTTGTAGAAACTGTAGTTAAATATCTACACTTCTCAGTTGATGTGAAAAGAAAATGACTATCATCATCTGTGAAAAATGTTTGTTTGAATATATGTGTTTCACTGTAAGCTTTTTCATTTTCACAGTGTCCAATTTTTGGGATTTCCCTCCTTAACACAATTTCTAAGGCACTTCTTTTCATACATTCTGGTAGTCGGAATATAAAGACCATTTGATCACCCTTTTCTGATATACAGGAATAGGGTGTTTTTACTCTCATTGACACTGCAAAAATCTGTACACCACAAAACAAATATGCTCACAGTATCAAATTTGTTTTAATATTTACATGAAATAACATTTTCTTGTTTCTGTGAGGACACATATTCCAAAGAGTAATTGTCATATGAATCATTCAAATTAATGTGAATGAAAATTTAAAATACAGTGGAACCTGTCTAATCTGACACAGTATGGGATCACAAAAATATGTCGGATTACACTGGATGTCAGAATACTCAAGTAACTTAAAAAGCTATCTTTGGGACCAAAACATTAGGGCGGTTTTACAGGATGTTAGAATTCTCAGGTATCTGATTAGACAGGTTTCACTGTATTTATTATTGTCTCGCCTGTCGATTAAGCTGAGAGATCCAAATTTCCGTTATTTGTTTCATTGTCAATATTTTATTCACCCGGTTTAAAGTATTTTAAACATCAATAACTTAATGAAATCCATAGATAATCATTTAAAATTTGTATAGAAGATAAAAAAAACGTCAGGAAATTCCCTACATCTGAAAAATTTAGAAATTTATTTTTTTGTTTTTCCTTATTTCAATATAATATGAAGTATGACAGGTATTTTGTCACATTTTTATACGACCGCAAAATTTTTGACGTACCACTACTTCCTGTTGGCCAATTAATTAACTTTTTATTATACCACTCTATGGATGAAAATTTTTCGTCAAAGTTTTCTTGGCTTCTACATGTGGGAATGATTGCATATTTGGTCTGAAGCTTTAAGATGATGAGTTGTACTGTTTAAGCAATTTTCAGGTTTGCTGTACCACTACTTCCCGTTTGCCGATACTTTAACTTTTTATTATACCACTCTATGGATGAAAAATTTTTGTCAAAGTTTTCTGGGCTTCTACATGTGGGAATGATTTCATATTTGGTCTGAAGCTTTAAGATGATGAGTTGTATTGTATAAGCAATTTTCAGGTTTGCCGTGCCACTACTTCCTGTTTGCCGATACTTTAACTTTTTATTATACCACTTTATCATGTTTGTCTATGGATGAAAAATTTTCATCAAAATTTTCTGGGCTTCTATATGTGGGAATGATTTAATATTTGGTCTGAAGCTTTAAGATGATGAGTTGTACCGTGTAAACAATTTTCAGGTCTGCCGTGCCACTACTTCCTGTTTGCCGAAACTTTAACTTTTTATTATACCACTCTATGGATGAATTTTTTCGTCAAAGTTTTCTGGGCTTCTACAACTGGGAATGATTTCATATTTGGTCTGAAGCTTTATGATGATGAGTTGTATCGTGGAAGCTATTTTCAGGTTTGCCGTGCCACTACTTTCTGTTTGCAGATACTTTAACTTTTTATTATACAAAATGTACCACTCTATGGATGAAAATTTTCGTCAAAGTTCAACTATTGTATCTTATCTGTGGTGATGTAACACATAGTTATGTAACACAATTACTGGTTGTGAAGGTTACTCATGTATACAGATGAATTATATAATGTACATTTTGTAAATCAATATACTTTAGAATAAATATGTTAGGTCAGCCTCAAACAAAGTTTACAGTAATTATAATTTTAAATTTCAGATTGGTAAATTCAAAATGCAAAGTTTTTTTGTTTTTTCATCACATATATCTTGATATCTAAATACACTTTTGTAAATTTCTGCATGTCTTTTACTTTAATAAACTTTGAACAGTTGAATAATTGAATAAATGTATAAAAAGTGCAATTTTCTTTTACAAAATTAGTGGACTAATAATCAATTCCAAATTTAAACAGCCCTTATTGAACACTGGCCTTGAATGAATTTTTACTGTTTGAATGATCCTAATTGTTAATAAGTTTTTCAGTATCAGGCTTGATGCATTTTCAGTAGAAGTATTGTTTGAATTGTACTTCATAAACATTTAATGATAGAATAGTTTACATGGCACCTAGCTGTCAAGATTAATTGTCAAACTATTACCCTCAAAATCAATCTCCTTTTCAGTGCAGGCTGCACTTTGATTTAATTTACCCCGTAATTATTTTTTCAAATATTATTTCAGATGAGTTACAGAAGCCAGAAGAAACCCCAAGAAGAGTCATGAAGACACTTGCATCATTTCCAACTCCAAGTTGATCACTTCTCCTAAATAATGACCTATATTCTCACATAAATTTAGATAGGATTTATAGAGAAACATATATCTCCAAGATTGTGACTAATTATGGATGGCATTTATTCTCACCATTAACTCTGAGACATGTTATACAACAACTATTGTAATTTTGGTCTCCACAATCTTTTGTTCTAAATAATGACCTTCCTAGTTTATGAATGTACTGAAAGAACTTGAACAAAATGTTTAAATAGCAATACAAAGGACTAATAAATGAATGAAAATATATAAAAAAAACAAAGTAAATAGCCAAATTTGGATTGCTAGTATATGTGATATTCCCAAGCCATCAAGAAAGTAGTAAGATGAATAATTAGACCATCAGAGACCAATATAAAGGAATTTAACAGTGACAACCATGTTAAAGTCTTCATGGTTTATTATTGGAAAGAATGGTGCAGTTTAAGTTGAGCATTCTGATGGCAACAGCGTTTAAAATTGTTCAGTTTTTTCTTGCATCTGTTTCACATCAACCACTCATGCAAGCGCATTTATATTAGGTATGAAGTTGCATTAGCATCAGTAGAGATCATTTTCAGAAGTGTTTTATGACCAATCACCTGCAATCACTCCACACTGACTGAAATTGTGCCCTGTTTATTAAATGTGTTTTTATTTGCGTCGGTTTAACATTAACCACTTATGGGAGCCAATTGATATTTGCATTAGCATCAGTGCAGATCAGTTTTAGTGGTATTTTATGTCTATGTCCTTGCAGTCATGCTCCACTGACTTTGAAATTTTACAATTTCCATCAAATGTTTGTTTTATCTTGCATCTGTTTAACATCAACCACTTATGGAATGTCAGTGATATTTGGTATGCAGTTGCATTAGCATCAGTACAGATCGGTTTCACTGGAGTTTTATGTTAAGTCCCTTCTTTGAAATTTTTCTCTCTATTAAAATTTGAATGTTTTCTTGCATCTGTTTAACATCCAAAAAGCATTGTAGCCTTTTGATTTTTGGTATGCAGTTGTATTAGGGCTATTCCAGTAAAAATTCCAACCAGGGGGTGGAACGCCAGTTATTTTTTATACCCCCCACCAAGAAAAAAAAATTAAATATTTAATTACACTATAAAGATAAAATAGAAATTTACCCACCACCAACAGAAAAAAAATGAATGGTGTTCCATCCCCCGGTGGGAATTTTAAATGGAATAACCCTTACCATCAGAAGAGGAAAGTTTCAATGGCATTTTATGCAAATGAACTTAAAGTCACACTCTAGTGACTTTGACATTTGGTACTGTTTTTACTGTTCAACCTTGCCACTTGATATTTAACATACAGTTTGGTTTTGAGAACATACTAATTGAGCATGTAAATGATGGTCTTGACTCATTAGTTATGCATGAAGAATCACATTAAGCAGGTAGTGCACACAGTTTAAGACTTAGATTTCTATTAAATGGCCACTGCTTTAGATCAATATGCAGATTCAAGTAATGCATGGGGGAAGGCAGGACATATCCTGTGTCAACAGTTCATTCTTTGCTTTTTAGCTCACCTGGCTATGCTATATCACTTGGCATCCGTCTGTCCGTCCGTTGTAAACTTTTCATTCAAAGATCTTCTCCTCTGAAACCACTGGGTCATTTGGAACCAAATTTGGTCACAATAGTCCTTGGGTGGTCCCCTTATAAATTGTATCTGGTAGGTCCGTACCTCATTCAAGATGGCAACCAGCAGGGAAATTAGTTTTAACATTGGACTCTATGGGAAAACACATTCAAAGATCTTCTCCTCAGAGACTACAAGCACAATTATAACCAAACTTAGTCACAATAGTCTTTAGATGGTCCCTTCCAAAAAAAGAATCTTACAGGTCCATACCTCATCCAAGATGGCCACCAGCGGGGAACATAGTTTTAACATTGGACCCTATGGGAAAAGACAATCAAAGATCTTCTTATCAGAAACTACTAGTCCAGTGAGAACCAAACTTAAACACAATGGTCCTTAGATGGTCCCTTCCATCTGACGGGTCCGTACCTCATCTTAGATTGCCGCCAGCGGGGAACATAGTTTTAACATTTGACTATGGAAAGCACATTCAAAGATCTTCTCAGAAACTACAAAGCCAATTAGAACCAAACATAGTCACAATGATCCTTAGATGGTCCCTTCCAAAAAAAGGTATCTGACAGGTTAGTACCTCATCCAAGATGGCCGCCAGCGGGGAACATAGTTTAACAGTAGACCCTTTGAAAAAGACATTCAAAGATCCTCTTCTCAGAAACTACTAGTTCAATTAGAGCCAAACTTTATCATAATGGTCTGTAGATGGTTCCCTTCCAAAAAAAGTATCCGACAGGTCTGTACCTCATCCAAGTTGGCCGCCAGCAGGGACAAAGTTTTAACATTGGACCTTATGGAAACACATTCAAAGATCTTCGAAGAAATGACTTGTCCATTTAGAACCAAACTTAGTCATAATGGTCCTTAGATGGTCCCTTCCAAAAAAAGTATCCGACAGGTCTGTACTTCATCCAAGTTGGCCTCGGGTGGGGAACATAGTTTTAACATTAAACTGTATGGGAAAAACTCATTCAAAGCTCTTCTCCGAGGTGGCCTCGGTAGGGAACATAGTTTAAACTAATTCATTTCTCTATGTCAGCCATGGTCCAGGTGAGCGATTCAGGCTCTTGAGAGCCTTTTGTTATATGGCTAGACTCTTGATTAAATATTTTTCATTAGTGACCATTTTACCATACTTCATGAATTTTCTTCATTACTTGTAACATGCAGAAGGATATCTTGAGAATCATACCTGACTACCTTTGGAAATGCTCTTGGGGGTTTGACGGGCAAGAAAACTCTTAAGCATACCATAAAACCTATAAAGGAGGCTTCAAATCCACTTTCCTTTTGTTTTTAGCATCTTTGTGACATTACAATCATTAAGCAATTACCAAATGAATGTTTTGTTCATCAACAAATATTTTCTGGTGTCAAGATGATGAGAATTTGTTTGCTGAAAAAGTGCATATAGTGCACTAAAATGTGTATCAGTTCTGACTGAACAGATTGGTTTACCACTGCTGAATCTGTTTTTAGCTCATCTGGCCATGCCAGGGTGAGCTTTTGCCATCACCTGGAGTCTGTCGTCGGTCAGTTGTCCGTCCATCCATCGGTCGTTAGCTCACTTTTAAAAATCTTCTCCTGGAAACACATTTTTACTGAATCAGCACTCAAATTTATTATTTTCTATGTCCCAGGTCAAACAACATGGCGCCTGTTACTTAACATAGGTAATCAACAATTACAAATAAAAGTGACAACGAAGTTCGCCTCGTTGTGGCATATGGTCACAGAAGCATTACTTTGCCTTGATACTGCCCCAACATCAAAGATGGATGCATATCTAAATTTACATTTACATGCAACATACAGAAACTGAAAATTGAACTATGATAAATTGAATTTCAAGTCAATCAAATGGAAAGTGTAGGCCAAAATGACACAACTTTGCCTGGATACTGATGTACCCTCTGAGGAGCATATGCATCTACAAGATTAGATATGAACTCTTTCGAGAACTTGTAAGTTGATCAAGCAGAATATGTAGGTCAAGGTGACCAAATCTGGCATGGATGTTGATGTACCATCCAAGATGACTACATATTCAAGTTAGGACCCTACCATATACCCAAAGGGCCAGTGTGAGCTATTGTTTTCACTTGGCGTCTGTTGTCTGTCCATCGTTAACTTTTCAACTTTTATCTTCTCCTCTGAAACAATTGAAGCAAATTCAACCAAACTTTACAGGAATGATGTATGGAAGGTCCTACACAAAAATTGCACTTTTCGTTCCAACTCAATAAAAAATCATGGCTGCCAGCGCAGATCTTAGTTTCAACATTGGACCCAAGGGGAAAAAATCATTTTCATCATATCTGCTCCGAAACTATTGAAGCAAATTTATCTTAACTGTACTNCTAGGGTTCCGGGCTCCAACAAAAGGGCACTGGGCTCCAACACTATGTTTCAGGGCTCCAACACTATGTTTCAGAGCTCAAAACCAGGGCTCCAGGCTCCAATACTATGGCTCCGGGTCCCACTCACTTTAACAAAGATTCTTAAAAAAACCTGTTTCCCGATTCAGGGTGATTTTTTTCAGTGTTTCCTGTGTCCCGTGTTGTTGGGGTTAAGCAGTATTCAGTGAAGTCTATTACCACTTCCAATCATGAACCCTTCAAGTTTTCCCGGCTTCATTCTCAAAAATTGCACATTTCGTTCCAACTCAATAAAAAATCATGGCTGCCAGCGCAGATCTTAGTTTCAACATTGGACCCAAGGGGAAAAAATAATTTTCATCATATCTGCTCCGAAACTATTGAAGCAAATTTATCTTAACTGTACTGGAATGTACTTTACAAAGAATGCTCATTTCAACCTGATTTGACAAAAGACATGGCCACCAGCATGGAACATAGAGTAATATTGGCCCTATGGGAAATTCACATTTTCATCTTCTTAAATGAAACTATGGAAGCAAATTCAACCAAACTTTAGAGGAAATATATACTGAAGGCCTTTCACAAAGATTACTCATTTCGTTCCGATTCGACAAAAAAAACATGGCCCAGCAAGGATTGGACCCTATGGGAAAAACATCATTTTCATCATCTGCTCTGCCAGGCACCTGAATCGGTTTTCAGGGGCTCTGGCTACAGAGCTGCCTGGCATGTCCCCAGTTGGTGGATAGGGGAATGCCATGTCTATGCGGGGTAGTCAGGTCATAATACAGAAAGCCTCACTGCGAACAATTGTAACTAAACTGTGTGGAGAAACTCCACAACCCTTTCTATATTGTATACAGAGAGCAGAGTCACTGGGACTCGTACAGAAGGCTTAATTTCCTGCCCCTACCCATTCTTCCCTTTTCCAGTGGCAATCAAAACTTGTTACCCTGGTTGTCCCTTCCACCTTTGTTTCTTTCTTCTCTTGTATTTTTTTGAATTGATATAACTTGTTCTCGTCCTGATATGGCTGAAATATTGCTCACTGGATGTTAAACTCTAACTAATCAATCAATTAATCAAACATCTGTTCTGAAAGTATTGAAGTAAATTCAACTAAACTGTATTGAAATGATGTAGTCCTTTACAAAGATTGCTCAATTTGTCCTGATTCAACAAAAAACATAGATGCCAGCACAGAACATAGTTTAACATCGGCCTTATGGAAAAGTCACATTTTCATCTTTTCCTGTGAAGCCACAGAAGCAAATTCAACCCAACTTTACAGAAATGATGTATGGAAGGTCCTTTATAAAGATAACTCCTTTCATTTGGATCTGATTAAAAAAAATCGCTCCCAGCATGGAATTTGTTTAAAATGTCTCCCCTATGGGAAAACATCTTTTTCATCAAATTGAAGCAAATTCAGCCTAACAAAGACTGCTTATTTTGTTTTGATCTGATAAAAAAACAAGACTGCAAGCACAGAACATATTTTAACATAGGATCCTATGGGATGAACATCACTTTCATCACCTGTTGTAAGCATTTTGTCAGGTGAGCAATTCAGGCTCAGCTTCTGAGTCTCTAGTTTGTAGATGTATCATGAATAGTTACAAACTTCCAGATAACATTTAGGTCATTTTGACCTATATTTCATGCATAGGTGACTCGTGTTAAGTTTTTCGTAAGAGTCCAGATCTCGGAAACTACAACTGTTGGAATAATTTTTGGTCAGGAGCAGTAAGGGACATCCAGATAAACAAGGGTAAATTTTTATTATGATTTTAGTTTAAGTATACCCTAATGTGTATTTATATAAAGTTTCATGAAAAATGCATACATCCTTCACAGAAAAAA
>MJUU01059661.1:0-23767 GCA_002080025.1 Modiolus philippinarum | reverse complement strand
TAGAGGAATAATATTTTGTATGTAGATGCGTCTTGTAAAGTTATGAAGCTCCAGATGAAAATTAGGTTACTTTGACCTACATTTCATGCATGAGTGACTTAGGTTAAAGTTTTTGTCAGAGTCCAGATCTTGGATACTACAACTCTTAGAGAAACAATATTTTGTATGTAGATGCGTCTTGTAAAGTTATGAAGCTCCAGATAAAAATAAGATTACTTTGACCTACATTTCATGCATGAGTGACTTAGGTTAAAGTTTTTGTAAGAGTCCAGATCTTTGAAAATACAACTCTTAGTGGAGTAATATTTTGTATGTAGATGCATCTTGTAAAGTTACAAAGCCCCAGAAAAAAATAGGTCATTCTGACCTGCATTTCATGCATGAGTGAATTAGGTTAAAGTTTGTGTTAAAGTCTTGAACTTAGATACTACAATTTGTAGAAGATTAATCTTTCACCAGTAGATGCATATGCTTTAGGTATTTATGCTCCCGATTGAAATAAGGTCACAACATTTCTCGCATGACTGGCTCATATTTAAGTAACAAGCCAGATCTTCAATGGTACAACTTTGTAGAGTGCTTATAATACTAGACAAATATTCAACATCCGGGCAAGGGGATTAGCTGTCATTTCTGACTGCCCTTTCTTTTGTTATACTACAAAAGCTAACAACATGCAGGTTAAGGGATTAGCTATTGTTTCTGACTGTTTACTTCTCTTCTAAACATGCAAAGAATCGGAGAAAATTTCACAATATATTTATTAACAAAAGAATGAAAATTTATAAAAAATAATCACATATGCCATTCAGAGCAATTTTGTGTAAATTGCATAACAAGACAATATAATTCATTCCAGAATTCCCTTTTCTGTCATACAGTGTTTCCATAGTGGAGATTGCCATTGAACTACAACAGGAGATATCATGAGGTCTCTAGATAATCCAATATGTGTCAGGACTTTGATGCTTCTTGTAAAGATTTTAATGTTTCATCAGACTTGTTGATTGTATATTTGCATGACATCAAAAGTGCTGCAAAAAAAAATAATAAAATAATAAAGATTTATCTGTGTATATTATTATTATGATTTGTTCATCATAAATATTTATAGAAATATTTCTTAAAACCCACAACACAGGTCTATTATATTACTAGTGTAGTCTATTATAAAAAAATAAAGGGCTACGCAAAGCATATGATCACGGCACATTGAACAGGGGTATATAAACAGACTAGTGATGACACAAAGTATGCAGGGGCAAAGAAAAGATGTTACCTTAAATCTGTTGGAAAACTCCAGTAACACATGCAATTTTAAAAAAAGTAAATCAAATTCTGAGAAAAAATTTGGTTCAATTTTTTTTTGGCCAACATTTGGCTTCTTGTTTATTTTATTGGTTTTAATTGTTTAGTTTATCTGTTTAAAACCTGCTATAGGAAACCTACAAAAAATATCAAAATATGACAAATTTTTTTTTTGAATTCAATTTTTTCCAATTGAAGGTTTTAGGCCTCTAGTTTATTGAAAATGGTGTAAATTGTTTCATTCTTTTGTCTAAACATGCTTTGACAAACCTAAATAAAAAAAAAACTGGGATAAAATCTGACAAGAAATTAAATAAACTGTGGACACAGGATATGTCTCGCACGCCCCTTGCATCGCCTTAATTTGCACATTGATCTACTGCAGCAGGAATAAAAATAAAATATAATCTTTAACCGTGTTTACAATTTACTTGGAAAAAAATGATCTGATCACTCATGTGTGACTTAGGGGCCAGGCCACCATCTGGGCATGGAATCGGTATGTACTCCCCAAAATGCAACTGCATGTCAAATATCAAGTGCCTAGGACTACTGGTATAGGCTGTACAAAGTGCTTGCTAAAAACTTAAAGTGACCGTTCATGTGTGACTAAGGGGCCAGGGCCACCATCTGGGCATGGAATTGGTATGTACTCCCCAAAATGCAACTGCATGGGACTACTGGTATAGGCTGTACAAACTGCTTGCTAAAAACTTAAGTGATCGTTCATGTGTGACTAAGGGGCCAGGGCCATCATCTGGGAGTGGAGTCGGTATGTACTCCCCAAGATGCAACCATGTCAAATATCAAGTGCCTAGGACTACTTGTATGGGCTGTACAAACTGCTTGCTAAAAACTTAATGTGATCCTTCATGTGTGACTAAGGGGCCAGGGCCATAATCTAAGTAGAGATTTGAGTTGTACCCTAAATAATGCAACTGTACATCAAATACTATGGACCTACAACTAACATAAGCTTGTTAATTCACAATAGTTTGCAATTGCTGACGCTGCAGCCGGAAACGCTATCCGTAAGTCTCGCTTCCGCGACTTTTTCGTTGCGGGCGAGAGAAAAATCTAAATGGCACCAGGGTGCACAAGCAGAGTTGCAACTTCAAATATTATGTGACCAAATTAATGTGAAGACACAAATATTTCTAAAATAGTCTATTTATTATCTTTACTACCTAATATCCAAAATTCTAAGAATTCAAGAATGTCTATTTTCTAGTTTCATGTCTTGACATTTCAATATATAAATCTATTTTTTGGTCACTGTGACTTTCACTGACCTTAACCTTTGACCTACTTTCTCCAAAATCGATAGGATTCATCCCCTCCTGGTATCCAACAAAATATCCAAGTTTCATTTCAATTGGATATAAACTTTGAGTTATCATCCGGAAACCAAATTTTTCTGAAATTATCAGTCTATTTTCAGTCACCGTGACCTTGACCTTTGACCTACTTTCTCCAAAATAAATAGGGTTCCTCCCCTCCTGGTACCCAACAATATATCTAAGTTTCATTACAATAGGATGTAAACTTTTTTGAGTCTTCATCAGGGAACAAAATTTTTCTGAAATTTTCAGTCTTTTTTGGGTCACTGTGACCTTGACCTTTGACCTACTTTCTCCAAAATCAATAGGGTTCCTCCCCTTCTGGTACCCAACAATATATCCAAGTTTCATTTCATCTGGATGTAAACTTTCTGAGTTATCGGCAGGAAACCAATGTTTGATGCCCACCTGCCCGTAACGCCAAACCAATAGCCGAGTTCAACTTCGTTGCAACTCGGCTAAAACTTCTATTCTTTTTTCTATTCAGCCCCCTTTGGGCCTCTTGTTTCTTAAAAGCGGTAAATGGTCGAGCTATGGCAGTTCAAGCCATCAAAGTCCAACAGTAATTTGATCTTGCCATAAACCAAACGATTCAGACCCTAGTTTATTGTGCCCAAGGCTGAAGTAATTCATTTTCACAGAACTGCATCTGAAATATACTGCATACTAAATATATACCTTCCAATTCCTCTGTTGCATCAGACATAATAGATTCTTCAAATTTTTTGGATGGTTCCCAATAATCATCTGACACCCATTTTCCTGGTTTTGGTAAATGCTCTGTGCTATTTTCATATCTCACTACAGAAAAATAAAAAAAATGTTAGTCTGATATTTATATAAATTGAAATGGAAATCAATTACACCTTATATTATACCCACTGCAAACCAAATTTATAATGTATATGGGAATCACCCTGTCAGTCTGTCTGTAGTCTGTCAACCTTACATTTGTCTGTCTTTCATTCTTCTTCAATAATACATGCATTGATTGTCCATCATTCACAGATGTGCATCAAGGACAATAATTGTCTAGCATAACAAGTGTTGTCAGAAGACAACATAGCTCGCCGGGGATTCCAGTAACCTCAATGCACAATAAATTCGAAAATAATAGAAATCTTTCTTCACAAGAAAGTCACATATCAAATATAAACCCCCTATCACTAAACAACTTAAATCTAGAAGCAAAGTTAAAGTTTTTAAAAAATTTCCCTCAGGGCAAGGTCAAGGTCAAAATGTCTACATATATGGTACCATTAGAAAGCTCTTATCAAAAGAACATCACATACCAAATATGAACACCCTACCACTAAACAACTTCATTCTAGAAGCAAAGTTAAAAGTTTTTAAAAAATTGCCCTCAGGGCAAGGTCATGGTCAAAATGTCTACAAGTATGGTACCAGAAGAAAGCTATCATCATAAGGAAGTTACATACCAAATATGAACATCCTACAACTAATTGCCTACCTTCTAGAGGCAAGGTTAAAGTTTTTTTGAAAATTGCCCTCAGGGCAAGGTCAAGGTCAAAATGTCTACAAATATGGTACCACTAGAAAACAATCATCATAAGGAAATTACATACCAAATATGAACACCCTACCACTAAAGGCCTACCTTCTAGAGGCAAAGTTAAAGTTCTTTTTTAAAATTGCCATCAGGGCAAGGTCAAGGTCAAAATGTCTACAAGTATGGTACCAGAAGAAAGCTCTCATCATAAGGAAGTTACGTACCAAATATGAACACCTTACCACTAAAAGCCTACCTTCTAGAGGCAAGTTTAAAGTTTTTTAAAAATTGCCCTCATGGCAAGGTCAAGGTCAAAATGTCTATAAGTATAGTACCAGAAGAAAGCTCTCCTCACAAGGAAGTCACATACCAATTATCAACATCCTAGCTATTCAGGTCTCAATTCTACAAGCCAGGTTAAAGTTTTGCTGACGCCGAAGCCGACACCGGGGGTATGACAATAGCTCTCCGGACATTCGTCCCGGCGAGCTAAAAAGGGGAGCTAATTTGACTTGCTCTGTTACTAAAACCTCCTATTTGGTTTGTTGGATTTCAATAAATCTTTATCTAGTAGTACAATGTACATGATATATGCATGAAATAAAAGAAATTTTAGGGAAGCTAACTGGAATTGAAAACTTTCATGTTGTTCTTTGTCATTGGTGTCATAATTAGAGCATGCATGTAGTCCTCTATGGTTTCTTTGATTTATATGAAAATTGATCTAATACATCGGAATACCAAAGCA
This sequence comes from Modiolus philippinarum, assembly GCA_002080025.1. NCBI lineage: Eukaryota > Metazoa > Mollusca > Bivalvia > Mytilida > Modiolidae > Modiolus > Modiolus philippinarum. Next base: position 18,861 of record MJUU01059661.1, on the reverse strand, counting down.
AGAAAAGGAAAGGGGAAATTCTAAAATCATTAATCCAACAACACGGCAATTCACAGCAACACGAATTGAGACAGTATGACAAAGACAAAACAAATAAACAAAAATGAACAAGAACGCCACAAAACTAAGGCACTAGCAGTGTGAACCCCTATAAAAACTGAGGTACATTTGTATCATCAGGTGCTCCGGAAGGGTAAGCATGATCTGCTTCACGCATGGCACCCGTCACAATAATGATCTAAGACAATATACCATATTTGAATAAACATGAATGAAAATATAATATTTGTGCTGTTTCAGGGTAGCATGTTTCGCATTTAGAGGAAGTATATTTTGGTAACCTGTACATAGATTAATAACCTCTTTTTCTTTGTTGCCATTTATTTACTTTACATTGGTACGTTTTGTTTTTTTTTTTTTTGGGGGGGGGGGTTTTGTTGTTGTAGNTTTTGTTTTGTTTTTTTGTTTTTTTGCTATTTCTGATTTAAGGTTATTTTACTTTACAGTTTATCTTATTACATTACCTACTTCAAAGATAAGTCATTTAAGCATATTATCCTAACATTGAAAGCCATATCATAAAAACTAGAAATATGAAGTCTTTGATGCATATACGATGTAGTTGATGACTACTACAAATTCAGAAATTATTGTGCAAATATTACTGCAATTCTGTACCCATGGGCAAAAATGCAAGGTTTAATTATTGCAGTCTCTGGATTTTAAATGAACAAAAAGCTTCAAAATGAAATGGATAAGGATGCAAGATTTAATTGATGCACACCATTTGCATTTTTCAATGTAATATATTTTTTTTTATCAAGAGAGTTTTTTCTGAAAATCTAACCTGTTCAGTAAGAACACTTGTTTATCTTATAAATAATTACTAGTATTCAGTTTCACTGTGTTCAATTTATAGGATGATTTTCACTGTTATGGAATTTTAAAAAGGTATGTACTTCTCATTATAGTATGTATTACAATTACGAAAGAAAAGAGAAAATAATAACCTTCTAAACTTTCTTCAATTTTCCTACACATCTGGAAAACTTCACTTCCTCGTCCAATCAGCTTTTCACCTGCCGAAATTAAAATTATCAATATCTATAATTGTTTCATTCTACCCCAAGACAATATATTGTGACATCAATCAAAATCACTAACTGCTGTTTTGTAGTGGCTTTCTCAGAAAAATTTGAAATTAAACTTATAATTTTTGTAAATCATTTAAAACAAAGTTTATAAGGGACATAACTATACCTCTTCGACCTCTAAACCCAAAGTCAATCTTGGTCTAAGTTTTGTGGTAAACATTCCAATACAGTACTGGTATGTTATTTTGATTACACTATGTCAGTTAACAACTTTCATTGGACACTGAGGATTGAACATGTCCGAGGGTATTCACATACTATCTGCCCATTTGATCTTTATTATATTTCTACTATACACTTTTTAATTCATTTGGGTATGTATTCCTTGTAGAAAATTGTTTGGTGTACATTACAAGTAGTCTTTTTATGCTTTTTGAATTGATTGATATATGTCATATAAACATTAGCTTTACATATGATAACAGTGGTTTATCATAGTATTTTGGGAAAAGGGAGTTTCAGGCTTATTTTGGAATTTAAAACATCAAAATCTGGTGATTTTGGAACCAACATTTGAGTGGTGAGTACATAGATTTTGGGGAATTTTGCATGATTTTGAAATAATTCTAATTGGGAAAAACGCCTTTTACTAGGTCTGGTGAATGCTAGAAAAATCCATGGATTTAAATATTGAACACAAATCAAGTTTAGGCTTCTTCTTACCATCCAACCATTCCAGATTAGGGAACATACTAAGCATATCTGATCTGTAGTTTTTGTTCATACATATTGGATTAGAGAGATCTTGAGATTTGTCATGAAGTCGTATGGTTTTCAGCTTGTCCAAACCTGTCAGACATCTTAAGCTGTCAATGCTGCAAAATATAGGAAATAACCATCAGTTTGTTGTGTTAATAACTTAACTTAGTAATTTGCTTAACAAAATCAACAAACAAACAGCAAATATTAATTTTATGATGTACGTCCCTTTCTAATTTTTTTAAAAAGTAGTGCAAAATTGCATTGATGAAGTTGAACAAATTATCAGGATTTGAAGTTAGGGGGCACAATTGGAAAAAAAATTGCAAAATTTTGTACACAATATAATTTAAATTTGTGTGTGGTTTTTTTTTTGGAGGGGGCTAAAATTTGCTAATTTCCTCTATCATTTCAACCAAAATAGCTGATTTTTACATGAACAATTTGAAGCTTATATTGCCTGTGACCCCCATTTTTAAAAAAAAAATTGTATGCTCTTATAACAAAGTATAAGTCATGAAAATATAAGGAAATTCTATCTTACAGTTTTTAAATAATTCTAATTACTCACCAGTTACATTATTAACAATAAAAAAATGGACTTAACAGTTAAGTAATACAACACAACAGCATTAAGTATGAATTTTCATTCAAAGATCACAGAGTTGTGACCTTGCTGTTGCATCCTACTTGCCACTCAGATTGTAAACAGTCGCTATCTATTCAACATATCGTACGATAGTACATCATAAAGAACAATTTATAATTAAAAACCAATCATATTTTCTTAACTTGATTGTTTACTTAAAATTGCATATATTTATAATTTATGAAGACCATACTTGATTATTTAATATAATATCAATTTAATAAACAATTGGCTTATTTTTTAATTTCAAGGCACCATTTTTTATTGTACACTAAATTCTGTACATTAAAACATTTTCTTTTGTTTACTTTTGTTTGTCATCATTGATTCTAAGGCATTGAAAGTTGCAAAAATCAAGACAGATTTTAAAAAACATATTAATATACATAAAACTAATACCTTCCAATTAAATTTCCGCACAGATTTAAATGCTGCAAATTGTCTAAGGCTTGAAGTCCCTCTGAAATATATGGTTCAGAATAGTTAATATATATTATTTTTCAATATCTAAAGACAGTCTCTCGACAGTAGAGTTGCAATTCCTGAAATTCCATACAAAAATAAAAGAAATTCTGCAATTCCAGTTTACAGAGTACAGAAGAACTGCGATGGCTCGAACTGCAATAACTCGAACACCATGGATATCTCGAACCATTTTTCTTGTCCCTTTATTCTAGTTTCAACGTAGTACGACCTCGATATTTCGAACACCCCTCTGGCTCGAACTGTTTTCATCAGTCCCCTGGGTGTTCGAGCCATTGAAGTTCGACTGTACATCTCATTATGGAACATTTTCACATTTACATGTACCTAAGTGACATAATTTTCTTGGAGACTGTCAGTCAATTCAAGATGAACCTGCATATGAATTTTTTTTATCGTTACTCTATCCTGACAAGTTACAAGCTAACAAAGCTATACACCTAAATGTTGATAGGGTATTCAAATAGTCCCCCTGAACTTGGTTGAGGCAAACTAAAAAAACTTCAACAATGTCTTTTTTAATCATTCTATATCCAATTGCCACGTACCTTAAAACAAATATTGTCTACCAACTTTTTTAATTGATTTATCTTTTATTTCCTTCTGATCTTAAAAAAAATTAGTACAAAGCTCCTTTTCTTTCAACAATACAATTTTTTATCATACATGTACAAAGTCAATAAAGCATCTACATCATTCCTACCACATACCAAGGGAGACAATTCTGTTTGCAGACAAGTTGAGTTGTGCAAGATTATTTAGTCCAGCTAGTTTGGTCAGTCTAGATAGATCATTCCTTGACAAATTTAACCTTTCCAGTGATGTACATTCACTTATACAACCAAGATCCGATAATCCTGAAATATGAAATACACCAAAACTTGAATTAAAATTTTGACAAAACAAAGCAACATGGGTTAAATGATATCTTTCACTATTGAAGATATAGAAAGTGTAGAAATAACAGTTAAATGTGATAAATGTATCGGTACTCATTGTTGGCCACAGAGAAAATCGTTAATTTTTTTCCAATAATATTAAATTTGCTCTCACATAAGTATTATCATCACTCATATATAGACTGTTTATTCTTAAAAATCAAACATATTGTACAATTAATTATTACAAAATAATATTTTTTTTCAGTAATTCATTTTCTTTGAACTGCATAAGGTGTCTTCAGGGTATTGGTTATAGAATTTAGTAATTTTTCTGTGTTGAATGTTCAATTATTTTTCAAATATGTAAAATAAAATTTAAGGGTCACTGTTCATTTGAACCAAAAACTTAAATTGAAAATATAAGGATTTTACATGGAAATGATAGCAAAAATTATGAATGGATAAATTTGAAACTCTGTTAAATATTTCGTTCATACTTTGCAGAATTATTTTTTTAAATTATATTGTATACATATCAAAAACAAAAATAATGGGTCACTGAAATTTACAGAAATAATTTGTGAAATACTAATTTCTGTAGTGATATATCCATATGAAATTCTTTTTATAAAATTATCTCCCTTGCATAATTTCCATGTTTCTTGAAAACAAGCACAAGATTTACAGGTTTTGCTCTTTAATGAAAATGTTGTAAAAGGGATAAGGAATAAATTAAGATTTTTAAATGATGTGGAACTTCATTAATCTTTTAAAAATATTATGTTAACTTTCTTAATGCTTGAAACAGAAAAGAACAAAATATTTGACAAAAAATGCAGGGATATACCCTACAGCCACCTTAATACTGTAATACTTATGATTTTTTTTTCTCTAATTTCTAACACATTTAAACACCTTCTGATAGATGTGTTATCGAAATAATAAACAACATGTGTGTAAATTTGATCTCAGTTGGCAATTGGTCAATCATATAAATGTCTCGTGTCAGTTAAATTTCTAGAAATAGTGCAACTGGATGTTGATGAAATTAACAAATGCATCATTGTCTAGAAAAAATATTTTTTGCATTTTTATGACTAAGATAACTCGATTTATTGATAATATGACATTTTTATCAAAAATATTTCACTCAGCATTCCTTTCAATGAATGGCGCAATGATACACATAGCACTGATGATAGCAACAAAATGGCAGCATATTTGAGACTGGAAACTACGGAGATTACTTTACTTCAAATACAATTGAGAAACAAGAGCTGTTGCCGAATGACAGCCAGATATACCCCCACTCATTTAATCCTGAATCAATATGGTTAGTGCAAATTTAGGTGGGTATGGACATAATACAGGTGTGGACATAATAAGAGTATGGACATGATGATTTAATACTCAAGATATAACTTTTCAAAGGGTTCCAATGAAAATATTCTGTCTAAATAAAACAAAAAAATCACCTTCGTTTGAAATTTTACACAAAGATCATAAGTGTTTGAGAAAGTTTCTGTCAAAGTATATCCCCTCCTTGTTTCGGATGATAATTATGTTTCTTCATGCACATCTTCTCATAGTGTCCTTCCTTTGTGTAAAGTTTCATCAAAATCCTTGCAGTGGGTTAATAGAAGTTTCGCTTACAAGGTAATCTATGCAGTTGGAATCTATGAAAACTAAAAAGTCAAATTATCTCCCCTTCCTGGTTTCGGACAATAATTATATTCCTTCATGCACATCTCCATATATCGTCCTTCCTTTGTGTAAAGTTTCATCAAAATCCTTTCAGTGGTTTAGAAGGAGTTGCGCTTACGAGGTAATCTGTGCACATGGAATCAATGAAAACTCAGTCGAATTATCTCCCCTTCCTGATTCCAGACAATCATTATATTCTTTCATGCACATTTCCATACAGTGTCCTTCCTTTGTGTAAAGTTTCATCAAAATCCTTCAAGTGGTTTAAGTGAAGATGCGCTTACAAGTAGTGTGGACAAGACAGATGGACAGACAGACGGACAGACAGACAGACAGGGTGATTCCTATATACCCCCAAACTTTGTTTACAGGGGTATAATGATGGACAGACATCACAAAACTGGTTGTGGTCCCAATAGGATCAATGGATACTGCCTACATCAATTGCCAAGTATCATTTACATCAACTATGCTCATACCTAAGTCTCTGAGGTTCAATGAATGGATACTTTCTAGATCAAATTCACCACTTCTTGTCTTCAATAATACTTTGTTGATAATTCCATCTGTAAAAAAATATATAACAGTTATTTAGTATTTTATAATTACACTTGTAATTACCAATAGACATATATAACATTGAGAATATTTAAAAATTGTTTTCTGATTGTGTACCTGATACACTAGTTTTCTTACTATTTCCATTTTTTAACTTTTTTTATACGACTATAAAAATTTTGAGGTTGTATAATGGTATGGTGCTGTCATCTTAGTTAGCGTGTGCATCATTGTTGGCGTCGTTGTCATCGTTGTCTGTAGAAACTTATGTTTTTGGCCAATAACTTATGTTCCAGTTGATCAATCCTGATGAAATTTTACCACAATGTTGCTTGTTATGAAAGGAAGACTATAATAAGTGTGGCTCCTCCTGTTTATTTAAAATGGGCCTAAAAGGGCAAAATTGGGTGTTTCACATAATTGGCTGTAAAATTTTATTTTTTATCAGATTTTGATGGGGTTTTTTCCAATGTGCTCCTGAGGAAATTTCCAATCAAAGATATGCAATTGATTTCATATCACATGTACCATTCATGAGATAAATGGGGACGAAAAGGGGGAAATCACAAAATTTTTTTAACTTCTTTTTTTTTATTTCTAATCCAATTTTGATGTAGTTTTTTTTTCAATGGATTCCTTATGTAAAAAAATTAATATGGCACTTAACTTTTAGATTTTTGTTAAATTGTTTCATTTCTGAGCTATGAGATGCCAAACAGGGCCAAAACTGCAAATCTGCAGATTACATAATATATTTATTTTTTATCTGATTTCTATGGGATTTTTTTCTTTACATACCTCTTGTCTTAAGCTTTCAGTAGTATGTTAACAGATTTTTAGTATCTTTTACTGTTTCCGTGCTGTAAGGGGTCAAGGGATCAAAATTGCATTTTTCACAAATTTTTATTTCTCATCAGATTTCGATAGAATTTTTTTCATTGGATTTGTCTTGTTGTAAGTTTTAGCAATGTGCCAATGGATTTTTCGTATCTCTTACCATTTCCGAGCTATAAGGGGTCAAAGGGGTCAAAATTGCAATTTTCACAAATATATAAAATTTTCATTTCTCATCAGATTTCGATGGAATTTTTTCATTGGATTTATCTTGTCATAAGTTTTCTGCAGCGTGCGAATGGATTTTTCGTATCTCTTACCATTTCCTAGCTATAACGGGTCAAAGGGGTCAAAATTGCAATTTTCATAAGTATGTCAAATCTTTATTTCTCATCGGATTTCAATGGAATTTTTTTCTTTTTCATTTGTCCTGTCATAAGCTTACAGTATTATGTCAACGGATTTTTCGTATCTCTTACTATTTACGATCTATAAAGGTCAAAATTGCAATTTTCACAAATATGGAAAATCTTTATCATGTTTATTTCTCATTGGATTTTGATGGGTTTTTTTCTTTGGATTTCTCTTGATTTAAAAGTATTTCAACAGAATAAGAATAACTCTTACAGGTTCTGAGCTTTCAGGGCTATTTTCTATGTTCCCTAGTTTATGTCCAGCTAAATACTGTGTCAATCTCCTTATTTTGTCCTGTCCATCTATAATGGTAAACCCTCGATAGTTCCGAATTTTGCTAAAATAAAGAAGTTTGTGGTCAATGGAGTTGACAATTTAGTGCATTTCTCCACAAAAAGGATTGCTCCAAATTAAATGGAAGGTAATCGGATGGGCTCATGATATTTTTTGAAAAGATAAACCCAAGTAAAAATTTTTGGAAATAAATCGTTAACAAATCGCAAACAAATTGCATTCAAATTGTGTACATGTAATTTAGTGACACGATTTCTTTACAATTCATTTAATGAATCGAAAAGAAATCGCAATATGCTAAATATGGTTTTTCGATTTGATTACAATTCATTTCTAAAAACTGATTTACTTGCGATTTATTAAGACCTTTCTTCGATTTGTTAACAATTTATTTAACTTTGTTGGCATTCATGTTTACAGTATTCTTCATTTTTGATTTCATTACAATTTGTTAAAAATGTTGAAGTATTTGGGCATGCTCACTGGCATACTTCTTGCATAAGGATTCAAAAGTGGAGCCAGAAATTTTTGTGTGCATGATTTGAACAGTGATAATACTTTATAAAAATCCACTGGAAAATTAAATTAGACAATGTAATTTGTGGACATACAGATTGTGAGTTATCTATACAATATTTAGTTTTTAATGTGAAATATTTGATTTTTATTTTGTATATGCATATATAGTTCAAAATTTTGATAAATGCTGATTATGCATGTATCTTTTTAAACACAATTATGTAATGTTTTGGGGTAATTAAAACAAGGTTTTTTATGGGTAGATTAAATACTAGGTATAGCAATTAACATTGTAGGTAAAGATGAAAATTTCATTTAATAATTATTAGTGCTATAGTCGATCCTTGTATTNNNATAATGCAGAAATTCTGCTTGAAAATACATGTTGTGTACATAATACACACACATTTCTATCTCTGTGTGTAACTTATTGTTTGCGATTTGGTTACAATTAATTGAAATGGATTTCGATTTGGTTGCGATTTATTATTTCGATTTGTTAACAATTTGAAAACAATTTGCTTGCGATTAATTAAAACGATTTGCTTGCGATTTATTAAATGCGATTTGATTACGATTTATTAAATGCGATTTGTTAGCTCATTTGCATGCGAATTTACATCGCATTCAAATCGTGAACAAATTACAGATTTGTTCTCGATTTATTTCTGCGATTCATTTAGTGGATTTTTTTACTTGGGAACGTCTTGGACTTGGGAAGTGAACTATAGACCATTAAATATTTAATGAGGAAATAACAAAATAAAACAGGGATTGAAGCGAGCAGAACTGATGTCCTCCCTTGTTAGTGTATATGCATGGATAGTAAAATTTTCTTATTAGTAACAATTAGGCCCTGTGATATTAGTCTCAGGCAGAAATAACTGCTCTTTTAAAAATTCATATTAGATTTTGCCCAATAAACAGGGTTGGCAGACAGGTATGGGAAAGTATGGATGGCAGTTCAATGAAACAATATTGTCATCATTGTATTTCTAATGTAGTTAAGTAGCAATACAACACTGGAGTGGAGGAAAATATACCTTCCATTTCTACGTTGTTTACATGTTTCTATCATTTCAATGTTCAACATGCAATTGTTTTTATCATAGAGATGAGAAATCAATTAAAAATATATATATTGTTTAAGCCACAGCTACAAAGGACAGGAGAACGATATTTGTCTATATACCAAAATAAAATAATCAAAGAAGAAATTATAACTTTTCATTTTTATTTATGTGGTTCATCATTTCTAGAAATTGACCAACTTCCGGTTATTTTTCTTGGCGGCTTCTACGAAGACCTTGAGCTTTGTACACACTTTTAGCTTCAAATGTCAAAGTATATCATGTCAAACAACATGCATACAAGCCCATGAAAAACGACAATGAATTTTTACTTGTAGAGACGGTAAACACAATAAAAAAAACTAAATTACATGACATTATTTTTTTTTAAAAACGAACAAGCCTGTGCCTGCTGCAATGATGAAAGTGATAAATATAATATTTACCCTTTTGAGGAGGTGTTTAACTTTAAGTTAATAAATGTCAGTGTTGCAGTCTAACTGTCTTGAACTTTTTCATAATTCATACAGAGGCAGAACTGTCAAGTCTCGCACTTTCCAACACCAAATCACGCTCTCATCATACTCGTGCCCATACCTGTTAAGTCACCCGATTTCGCCAGGTGTGACCCGATATTTTCGCTTGTCATCCGATGAGATATACACTAACCCGATTGGGTTGTCAAATAACCCAAGACCCGGATTTGATTTCCGGTAACGTTTTGTATATTAACGTTCTTATTTTTATTTCCGGTTGTGTTTTTATTTCTTGTCGACTTGGAATATCGTCTCCTCAGGTTATAATGAAGCCTTAGGGGAGTTTATTGAGCCGTTTAAAGACTACTATATGCATTGAGTGTTACTGAAAACGTCTTGTAATCAATTGAAAAGATCTATTTCTGGACCAGCAATGTTCAACATAAATGTCAAAACAGAAACGCTTTACAGGTTTGAAAGAAAATTTGATTGGGCTGTTGGTTAAATCATGCAACCTGGCGATGCATATTTACAAAATAATAATGCAGATGGTTAAAGGTTTTGTCAGTAGTTAAAAGGATGAACACCGAGTTTAGGTCAGAATAAAACTTTGATCCATTTTGCCCAGGGCAGTTGTGGCATGCAAATATTTGTTTATGTTTTGAGGGGGTCCTGTGAAACAAAGGTATTCAGTGTACATGAAATTCAATTATGATGTCTGTTTTAAGTAGTAAGTAAGTAAGTTTACTAAAGTATATAAAGTGTGTAAATAATTGATTGGTAAATGAATAATTGGGTGAAAAGTTCGTCGCGTGCTTATAATACAATATTTGGGATGAACAAAGTTTGTCGCTCGTTATGACCTGATTTTTTACCATCCAATGCAGGTCATGACCAGATTTTTTGTTATAGGGGGTTGACAGCTATTTTTAAATAGATTTTAAATAGAAAAACCTTTTCATAATAAGAAAACCAGAAATTACGGGTTGTTCTGCACATTCTTTCACACTACCTGTTCAGTTTCTACTAAAGGCCCTGAAGTCAAACAAATTTTTCAATAGAAGTCACATATATATGATTATGAAAGCTAATTGTATATTTTCCCTTCTTAATGAAAAAAATTGTTTCAAATTCCTTATTATGATCATTTGAAGTGCTCTCAAAATGCACCACTTTGCGTCTCTGAAAAAAATCTTTTGGCCATACCCCCAGACGCCCATCATCTCCCTCTTGGAACCCAAATCCCCTTGACAGCTTTGCAGAGGCCCCCTGGGCATATGATATTGATCAAGTGGGGAACAATCTCCCAAATGTCTTCCGATTTCACCCTATTAAAAACTTTTGATGTGCAACAATAATGGTGAACAGCTTTGGAGGGATAATGGGACAAGCGAGTGTAGTCTCACAGACTTGTCAAGTTTTGCAAGTTGCTTTGCATGACATTTGCCAAAATTGTCAAAGATCAAGGAATTTGCTGAAAATCTGGATAAGTTTCACCTGAGTGTCATGCAGATCGTGCGAGTGTTACGCAGATCGTGTGAGACTTTATAGGTCTGGTTTCATGGATGTATTTTTTTCTTAAAATATTTGTCTGCTACCTTCCATATTTATTTACCAAGTAATGTTCATTTCCTGCTCATTATCATAACAAATGACATTGTTTGGGCCAAACTGCCTTAGGCAATCTTTTTAGCGTTGATCTTATTTGGAATGAGACATTTCAGGAGGCAGTTCTAAATGCTGGAAATGTTCTTTTAGAATTTGGAGATACTTGTATTTGTATCTGTTCCAGAAATGAACTGGAATTTTATTGCTGCCTCCCGAAATGTTAAGTGAATGCGATATTCAAAATGGCCACATTAGTAGGCAAGATAACATATCTAATTAGACAATTTCCTTTATGCACATGTAGATAGCAAATTATGACTCTCTATGCACATTTAAATGTTGAAAGATGCGACAAACTGTTGGAAGAAATTAAATATAACCACTTTGATATGCATACTTAGTCTCCGGTTTTAAAAAAAACTCCTGAAAAAGTGTGAAACATATCTGGTCGTAAGAATCACAAGTTTTTTATAGGGGGAAATCTGTAACACCACCAAAACACAGCCCTGTTTGACACAGAAAACAGTTGTTATAGACCCTTGGCATAATTTTTCTCAATATTTTGGAAATCAAATTATCTATAGTCAATATTTTTACTAAAAAGGAATATAAGATTATATGGTTGCTGGGTAGAATTAAGAAAAATATGTTGTCTTTGAGACTTTCAGAAAGTTTACTAAATTTGGAATCAAATATTTTGAAAATCCAGTTGGTGAAAATGTTTGGCCTTACAGTACAGCCACAGACTTACAGTTATAATACACTGTGATAGATGTATCACTCTGCTTTATGAAATATGTATATTTTATTCCCTGTTTGATATAGATGCATGATTTCTTTTGCATTAAAAGTGATACGATCTACCACTTGACATACAAAAGAAATCATAATTATAGATCAATCAGGAAAAATGATAGTCCTTTGAAAATTTAAAGTGATATGTCTATCACAGTGATTAATCATGGTAAGTCTCTGGCTGCACTGTAATTGAAGAAAATTCTAAAAGTATGGTTGCTAGGTAGAATTAAAAAATAAGTGGTCTTTGAGACTTTCAGGAAGTTTACCAAAGCTGGAATCAAATATATTGGAAATCCAACTGACTAAAATGTTTGTCCAAATTGAAGCAAAATCTAAAAGTATGGTTGCCAGGTAGAATTCCAAGAATAAGTGGTCTTTTAGACTTTCAGGATATTTACCAAAATTGGAATCACATTTCAGAATTCAAAGTATTTAGAACTTATATTTTTTTTCCAAACACTTCCCCAAAAATATGATATTATCATGATTATTGGCTAAAAGTTTAAAAATAGGAGTTATTGACATTTTCAGGATATTTACCAAATTTGGAACCAGAATCAAATTTCTGAAATCTTATTGCACATCTTCAGACAATATGCAGCAATTATAACAAAATTAAATCCATAATTCCAAAAATGTAGGAGTAGTTCCACTGACAAGCTCACATGTGTCAAAATAGACATCTTGGGCCTCTTGTTTAAACCAAGACAAATATCAAATATCAGATAGCCTATTGTGCATCTGCAACAATTCTATAATAAAATTAAAACACTAAATCCAAAAAAGAGCCAGGAGTTCCACTGATAAAATCCATCTAACAGACAGACAGTCCTGAACTGATAGGACCAAAACTATATCCCCACATTTTCTTCAGAAAAGCGCAAGGATAAAAACGTGGAAGTACTGGATCACTCTGGTTATAAGTCGATTTGAATTATTTAGAAGATTCTCAAAAAAATCTTCCTCCTACCCCATATTTGTACGACAGGTTTGATAAGCATCTAAAGTTTTCGGGTACTGCTAAAGTGAGAAACACAATCGAAACGAAACGAAACGAAATACAACGAAACGAAATATGACGAAACGAAACGAAATGTGGCGAAACGAAACGAAATGAGAAAAATAAAGAAACGAAATACGACGAAACGAAACGAAATATAACGAAACGAAATGAAATGAAAAATAAAGAAAGACAAAACAAACAAAATGCATTAAAAGAGGAGAAGTAAAGAATAAAAAAAAGAAACGGCCTGATGATAAAGCAAATGATAATGCACGTTTGCAACCGACTGGGAATGATTAGGAACAAATTATGTGTTGTGAAAACTGTAAATAATAATAAATAAAATAAATATATTTTGACCCTGTTTCAGTGATCAATATGGCAGACTTTAAGTTGATTGGGAGGAAATATGAACGTTAAAATAGTCATGATAATTACTAGGCTGTATTTTTTAGAAGTGTGATTTTCAAAGTTGAAATCTAAAAGAGTACTCTTATTTCCTGTTATCCCGTGTCCCGATACCAATGCAACCCTTTTTATCGATTTTTTTCGGGCTCATATTGGTTGATAGACAGAGGGTACCGTTTATTGTCAGTAACGAGGAAACAGAAATTAGATTTAGACTTGCACTTTTTATTTTTATCAGATTTCATCAGACACGGCAAAAATTTACCCTCGAATACGGCAAATAAAAATATTTGAAACATGTTAATTTTTTTTTCAAAATGATCAGTACTCCTAAAAAAGAGAATCCTTAAAAATAACCAAGATCCGACGGACGTCGACAAAGGTCCATTTCGTCTTTATAGAAACGTGAGGAAAACTTATTTTATTGAATTTCTTAAAATGAAGGTGCAGTATAATGTCATGTAGAAAATTATGCTTTGATGTTTTTAAGTCGTTTCTATTAAATCGTACATACTACTACTGTTAAAGGGGCAACCTTTCTAGGTGGGAAACAATTCAAGGGAATAGGTCGTTCGAAATTTTACGGAACATTTAAAAGCCGTACAGGGGTTTACATTATAGAAAGGGACGATGAAATTCCATTGTTCAGACCTAACACTATGTAAACGCTCAGACAGAACGAAAGAAGACAAGAAAATTAAGTACATTTCTAGAGAATACTTGTAAATTTGATGCAAGCTTCTTGGTTTTCTATATATTTTTTTCTAATTACAAGTTAAATTGTTGAAGATCTCATTGTGACTTAAAGATGAAGAACAACAATAAAAGCGTTGTTCCATTGCTTGGTTTTGCCATGTATTTATAGATACATTGTCCTTGTCCCATATGCATTTACTCTATATTAATAAATTCATTCGTTTTACCGTAATACATAGGCCCATAGATACGATAATGTAACCTACAGTCCCATGTGCAAGAATGGTGGCCAAATCCATGCGAGATAACCCAAACACGAAAAATTTCACTTTTTAAACTGCTTCCCGATAATTCTTTATCTTATCAGGAACCAGACGAACAGAGGAGATAACACGATATAATGTATTAATTAATGTTAATTGATTGCCTCTGTCATAAAAACGCTCCATTGATAAAATTAAGATGATATAAGAATAAAGATAAAATAAACGCAAAGATTTTAGGTTGACGAACGAATGAAGCAAAATTCAAAATGGAGATATGAAAAATTAAATTTGAACGTTTTTTTAAGTAAAAACAAAGACAATACATATGATATATTGATAAATTTACGTAAAAAGAAGAAATGAAAAAAATGGTTTTGCAGCGTTTATTTCATTTCATTTTATTCTATTATTTTTTTTCTTTTATTTTAAAAAACATTTTGTTTTATCTTTTAAACCAATAATTAAATAAGGCATGCTGGTCGATTTTTACTTTGGTAATTAGCGATTTTAAAAATTTTCAAAATTTGTTTAAAATCAAGGAGTATCTCCCACCTTCATCGCTCTGATCTTGGCGGATTTTAGCTTTTCTATTTTGATTCTATTAGTTTTGTTCTCTAACAGCTTTTACATATATTTCGGTTTACGGATTTTCATTTATGTTAATTCGATCGACACCAGAGAAACATAGGTTTGCAGAAAATGGTCATCCATAGAAACATCGGTATTTTGTTAGTTATATGGTATATGCTCATATTATATGACCCGTTTTAAGTGACAAGTTCAGAGTAAATGCCAATGAGTGAGACGTCGGTCTCTTAAAAATAAACCGATAAACATGCGCTGTCGATGTGGTTTGCAGTTAGACCAATTTTCTGACTTTCAAATTGTGAACTTTACATTTTCGAGAAATCATTTACCCACACTGACTCCATCATATGTAGTCTACATTTCACTGCTTATTTGTTACTGTATTGCATGCAATATACAGAGCAAAATTATCTCAAAAGATTGTTAGCAAGAGTTGTGCTCAGCCACTGTTACTATTGTCACCCGAAAAATTTTGTGGTCACTTGTCAATCTTACATAGAAGTTGGGCATCTTTCAATAGATCCAGGGTTATTACTGGATTGAAATTGCACCGAATTTACAGTATGACGGGTACCACATGTGGAACAAGTCATATGTAAGCGTACTTCTTTCCTGCGTGCAGAATGTCCGGGTATATAAATACCCTAGTGTATTTCTACCTTGCACTAGTGTGTTTATTCCGTCAGAAGAAATACACTAGTGTATTCATGTCTTGGATGTTTTGTCCTAGTGTATTTATCCAAACCAAACGGAAAGAATACGTGGGTGGAAAGAATTCACTGTTACACATGATCCCATACCCCAGTCGGATTGGCATTGCATACTTCATGTATTCAGTTGGGTGATTGGATGTGCAAATGATATTCACTGCTTTCTTCACTTTTCATACTTTACAGTCTTTATGAATAGCAGACCCAACTAATTGTACAACGGCAGCCCTACTTCAGAACTTACTTCCTGATTTTAAGCCCAAACCGTTTCTACAATTGGCATTTCCCAGTACCTACAATTGACATCTCTTACTGCCAGTAGATATTGGCAGCATCTAATGATTTTAAAATTGGCATCCTCTGCTTTTACTTTATACTATTTCATTGCATAAAAAGCAAAAGGATCGGAGAACAAGTTTTCCCAACTTAGTAAGTATCGTCTTCAAATACATTACATAAATATAACAAACAGTATACAAGTAATAGACAGCACGAAGAGTCTGACATTAGCTTAAGAAAATACAAATAAAAATGAAATTAAATATGAAGAACAATTCAAACGTGTATTAATTTCATCGTTAACAAAAAGCAATCAGTTTCGATATTAACATCGATATTTCTAAAATGGGAAAAATGCATTTCTCTCTGATTTTGACACAAGAGACACTCAAGAAAATAGTGAATTGCATCCTCGTAAGGTGCCCCATGAGAACATGACGCATTTCGAACTAGATGGACTGCTATCTATTCAATCGGCAGCAATCTGAGAATAAAAAGAATCGAATACGTTAATGGGATCTTGACAGAGCACTGCTAACGGACATTCCCTACTGTATGTACTGTTGTCAGCCTCTACTGTATGCCTATACAGGGGGCAGAAAAAAAGTCTTGCCCTCTCCTCATCAACAGTAAACAGTGGTTTTTATTTCCCTTTTATAATAATAGTCAACACAAAGAAAAAAATTAACAGACCAGAAAACACCTAATAGTCTGAAAACAATTAACTACTGATTTATTTTATCAAAGTCATGTAACAAACAACAGAAAATGTCCAAAACACATAAACTGAAAAGGTCTTACCCCCATACAGTAGGAGGCCAAACTACAAGTACAAATGGTAGACCTACTTGTATGTAGAATTTGCACGCTTCAAATGTTGTTTGTGGCCTTAAAATAATCGAACTACAGTATATTGGAATTGAATTTTTAGAGCATTAAAGAAAGTAAATAACCCGTCCTTTCCAACCCGAAAACTCATGTTAATGTCCAATGTAAGGGTGATAAGTTTAAAAAGGTCAGCATACTTAATTATGAAAATGAAGAATCATGAACCTCGACCACAACACCCCCTCCCCCTTTTTTACATCACATATAGAAAGAAATGAGAAATTCTTATCAGACCAGTGGCTTTATAAATGCAACTTCATTAAAACAAATATCAGATAACACAACTTCACAGCAGGAACTGTGGCAAAAGTAAATATTAGTACATATGTGAGAAAAAATCTAGTCTTTATCTTTCTGTTGTATAATACATCACCAATTTTTATTTTTATTTCAAATGTCATAATTTTTTTATGATATAAAGTAATTTAATTCATTACAGAAAAAAAATAGGTGCTTTTGTTAATAATTGTTGAATTCACTTAAGAAAAACTAACTGAAAAAAAAATGATCGTTAAATTTTGCCTTGTTTGTTTGTTGGTTTTTTTATAAATATCAAATCAAAAATTATTTTTTGAATTACAAATTTTTCTGAAATTATAAAACAAAATTCGGCATATTCGTCTTTAATTGTTGATAAAAATAGCATGAAAAAATAAGCCAAACATACAGAATCATCATCAAAATATTTTTGCAACTTTTAAAAAGTTAAAAATTTTCCATTTAACAAATGAAACAAAATCTAGCTGAAACCTAAATCATACTTTTTTCTTCATACATGTATTTCATATACATTCGTCGATTTACCCACGACTTCTTGATTTCGCAAAGACATATATGTACATGAACATTGCAAAAGCCAGTTTGAATACAAAAAAGTTTCCTTTTCAAATCACCGGAGACACCAAAAATCCTTAACTGAAACATTATTTTTTAATATCAAAATACGCGTTATTTCAAGATGAATCTCATACTAACACTTAATAGGGCGTGAATGTTATATATATCGAGTTATGATTTTTTAAAGAGGACTACCCCTTTGCATTTTTCCATATTTTTGGTTAGTTACTACTGCAAAACTGGTTGAATTTCGAACTTGAACTTTGAAAAATCGGAGACACCAGAAGGAAATAAAATTTTTCAAAAAAATTTATATCGCTAGAAAGATAAATATATCTAGAATAAGACTGTAACACTTAATAAGATTTGAAAATAATAGCAAATTCAATAATAGAGATTTATTACAGGTACCTCTCGATTTCCCATTACTTTCTATGTTAATCGTGATGACCATTTAGTGGGGACACCTGGGGAGCGAAGCCACGGGTGTCCTCTGATCAGTGGCCGTCATTCTTCAGTATGACTACGTTCCTGTGAGGTTTTTTAACCCTCACATGAACGGCGTGGACTGAGGGCTACGTTATAATATCAAATAGGCCCAGCTGTAGTATTTTGACGCAATAATCTATGCACAATTAAGTGATTACGTGTCCATTCACATGTCTGTTCGTTCGTTCATCCACCCACCATGAAATATATAACAAATGCACCTAAACCAAAGAATGAAATATGATAACACAAAATTGACGAGAACATGCAATTAATTTGCCTCCATCTACAGATACAGGTACAATTTAAACAGCCACTAGCTATTTGAAACTTTGAGGGATTCCGGTAGGAAACCTGCACTTCGTCTTATTAATGAACGGAGTACCGCCACATAAATGCCACAGAATCATGACTTTATGGTTTTACCATGGAGTTTGCCATAATTGTATATAAAGTATACATTTTTTTGGTCTCCACAACTGTCATTACAACTGTCATAGAATTTTTGGTACTGTATATTGCAATCGACCACCACCTATATGAAAGTTTCCTTCAA
>MJUU01059660.1:45129-59655 GCA_002080025.1 Modiolus philippinarum | reverse complement strand
GGGCAACAACTCCTACAAGGGTTTTTGGATTTTCTCCAAAATTTCAGGGTGGGTAGATCTTGATATGCTGAACATTTTTGCAATTTAAAGTTGACCTCTATCTGCTATAGTTTCTTTGATAAAAAATAAAAAATATTAAAATTTTGAAAAATTTCCGGAAAAAGGGCAATAACTCCATAACTGGTTATCAGATTTCCTTCAAAATTGCAGGGCGGGTAGATCTTGCCATGCTGATCACTTTTACCTCGTGTCAGATTTTTGATATCTGTAACGGTTTTCGAGTTATTTGCCAAAAACAGCAATTTACCCCTATGTGCTATTTTTAGTAACAGCAGCCATGTTGTTTAGTCCTCAAACTCATCGGATACAATTTTGAAAGAGGATACCCTTGTGATGATTCAGTCCAAGTTTGATTAAAATTGGTTCAGTGGTTTCAGAGGAGAAGATTTTTGAAAAAGTTTACGACGGACGGACGGACGGACGACGGACGCCAAGTGATGGCAATAGCTCACATGACCCTTCGGGTCAGGTGAGCTAAAAAGGAAACTAACAAAATGGAACCACAGAAATCGGTGAAAAGCTTATTTCCCATTTCAAAGATAGCGATTGGAATCTGGACGATATTCTTTAGGCAATCAACCTTTTTGTGTTATACCGTTATCATTTATCCATAAGAAATGAAACGGAATAAAAGCAAACATTAATCTTGTAAATTGAAAAGTAGAGGATGAATTTATTTCACCATTAATAAAGTCCCTCTTCTGGACGGCGATTTCCGCTCTCTCAATCCTACGATAGGCATACATTCGCGAAGACGAGATTAAGCGATCATATATTCCGTCGGCGTCGTCGTCGTCGTCCACATTAAGTTAACCCAAATGTTAAACTTTTTATGAACTTTAATGATTTCAATATTAATGAAATTTTGACACAATATTTAGTACGACTTAGTTATTGCATTTCAAGTTTTTTAATCCTATTTGCCGTATTTTGCCATTAGTTCGACCATTTTTTTCTTTTCTTTTTTTTTTTTGTTTGCACCATATCTCATTAACCACATGCCGTAGACGGATTATAATTTGCAAGTGGTTACTTCTTCAGTAGAAACCAACATCCACAACAGAATTATGTCACATTGACTTAATTCATCTAAATTTTAATTGTTTTGTCTACATGTATATAACAACAATGTTAGAATTTAGAAATTTAAATCTAAATTTTTTATGTAGACTTATTGCATATAGTCTATAGACTGCAATAACTTTTCGGATTTTTTTTTAGAAATTTAAATCTAATTTTTTATGTAGACTTGTTGCATATAGTCTATAGATTTGCAATAACTTTTCGGATTTTTTTTCTGCTTCCATCTTTGGAAAAATTCCTGCAAATGTCCAAGAATAACATTTTTTAAATGTTTGCATACAGTCAAATTTCCAAGCCATTTTTCATAAAAGACATTATTCTGAAAACTAAGAATAAAAAAAAATTAGTTCCAATTTCGGAAAATTTCGTGAAACTCTAAAAGACGAGGGTTTTTTTGAATTTGTTGTTAGTAACCATGTGTTTTGATGAATTCTACTCAAAACACATATTTTTATTCAATGGATAGAATTTAAAATTTTTGATTACAATTTTGGTAAATTTCCTGAAACTCTCAAAGACAAGCAATTTTGGGCAATTCTTTCTAGTAACCATACTTTTTGGATGACTTAGTCAAAACAAATATTTTCAACGGTTAAATTTGTTTCCAACTCTGGGAAATTTTCTGAAACTCTCAAAGTACAAAAAATACCGAAATTGCATATAAATTTAGTGATGCTGTGCACGTGTATAAAGGAGTTACATCTCATCAGCAGCATTAAAATCAAATAATATGGAAAGCCATAATCCAAAAGTAGTGCGCAAAGAAGTACTTATTTCCAAAATATCGAAATAGGAAGCCAAATCCATTACCAAGGACATCTATCGAGTGCCATACACGGAATGAAGCATCTGTCAGTATTTTAAAGTGGTTAGAATTTTCTTGTGACTCAAACTCCTCCTTTATATTTTGGATATAAGATTTAATTTTGTTGTAGAATTGTTACATACAGTCTGTAGATGCACAATAAGGTTTCGGATTTTTAATATTCGTCTTGGTGCAAACAAGAGGCCCTATGATGTCAATGTTTACACATATGGCATGCGGCACAAACTCCTCCTACATTTATGGATTTAGGGAATTAATTTTGTTGCAGAATTGTTGCATATAGTCTGTAGATGCGCAATAAGCTTTCCGATTTTTTTATCTTTATCTTGGTGCAAACAAGAGGCCCCAAGATGTTGATTTTGACAAAGTCCCAAAAGATGTGGATTTTGTTACATGTGGCATGTGACATAAACTCCTCCTACATTTTTGGATTCAGGGATTAAATCTTTATGCAGAATTGTTGTAAATTTCCTGAAAATGTCAAAGAACCATATTTTTTTCTACATTTGAGCATATAAGTATGTATTTTATCAAGTGTTTGGTAGAAAACGAAATTGCGAATAATTAGAATTCTATAATTTGATTCCAATCTTTTAAATTTCCTCAAAGTCTTAAAGACCACTTATGTTTTGCATGTTTTAGCAACCACACTTTTATAATTTGTTTCAATTAGGAGAGACATTTTTAGCAATTGGATTTCAAAAATATTTGACTCCAATTTTGGTAAATTTCCTGCAAGTCTCAAAGATCACTTGTTTTTTTGGAAGTCTGCCGAGCAACCATACTGAAATATTTTTTTAAGTTTAGGATAAACATTTAAAGTAAATAGATTTCAAAAATATTTGATTCCAATTTTGGTAAATTTCCTGATAGTCTTAAAGACCACTTTTTTTTTTTTTTTTTTTTTTTTTTTTTTTTTTTTTTTTTTTTTTTTTTTTTTTTTTGAATTCTACATGGCAACCATACTTAAATAGTTTCTTTTAATTTAGGACAAACATTTTCATCAATTGGATTTAAAAAAATATTTGATTCCAAGTTTGGAATATTTCCTGAAAGTCTCAAAGACCACTTATTTCTCGGAATTCTACCTAGCAACTATGCTTACATAATTTGTTTAGCTTAGGACAAACATTTTCACCATTTGGATTTCAAAAGTATTAAATTCCAATTTTGGTAAATTTTCTGGAAGTCTCAAAGACCACTTATTTATTGATTTATTTTATTTTATTTCTTTATTTTTATTTTATTTTATTTTTTTTAAATTCTTCCTAACAACCATATATCCTTGAATTTTTTTTTTATCAAAATAACAACTATCAATAGTTTGATTTAAAAAAAATATTGAGAAAAATTATGCCCATGTTGTAGAAGAACTGTTTTCTGTGTCAAACAGGGAGTGCGGGGATAGCTGTCGTTTCCGACAACCTCTAGTTTATATCGCATCAGTAGCATAATCCTTGTATATTTCGAATGACTCATAATATATCAATAGATATAAATAACTAAATACAAGATTATCTGTCAAATAAGTTTCTACATGTATTTATTAATGTTACTGAACACATGTATAAGCGCACGTGTTTGTTTATGTTTATATAAACATAAGAGAAAAGGTGCACTCGATAGGTTGGTATTGCACGGACTAGTTATGAATTGTAAGGCGGGAATTGTATTACCGATTGTATCGATCGTATATGTGTTATTACGCCATTCGAGGTTCGCTTCCAGTACAGTAAAGATCTCTCCGACAGTATATTCACTGGATACTTCAGGGAAGAAGAAACTACACGGATGGCTTTACGATATTATTCCTGAAATAATTTGTTAATATTCTTCGCAAGTTGATAATTTAGCCAGCCTTATGTGTTCAACAACTTGAATCGGCACAAAACTGGTCTACTGAAAAAAGACTGGGGAAAGTTGCATCATTTTTTTATCATCATTATGTATGAGAACATTCGTTTCTTTAAAGCTTTAAAGATAAGTATTTTGTATAATTTCGAAGTTTAGAAGTTTCAAAAGAATGGTAATCCATATTGATGTAATTCAGAGTTAAATAAACGCAAATACTGACACAATGGTAATAATTGATTAAAAAACAAACAAACAAAAAATGCGCCTTCGAGTCATTGAAACGCTATTTTGTTTTAGGAAGCAAGATATTATGAATCATGTAATTATTTATATATACATGTATAGAATTGTATGAATTCGAGAACATAGTTGAATCATTTAGTTAGACATGTAGAAATGCTGAAATTGGTAATTTTTCGAAATTACGAAGGTTTGCACGTGCTATTTTTCCTGAATCGCTAATCAAAAGATGTTTAACAACCTATGCCTTTTACATACACAAAGGGAAGGCTTGTATGCTGAATCATAATCATTTCGATCAAATAGTATTATTGGACAGAGGCACAGTTAATTTACATGAGTTATGTGTTCAAATTCAGAGAAAGAATAAACATGGTTTATATACAAAAAAAAAACAAAACAAAAAAACAAAAACAAAAAAAATGCACAAAATATTTATAAACAGAAACGTGTTTATTATACAATTATACAGTTAATTAATTGAAACACTCATAATACAATGCGCATATTGGTGCATAATATATTCAGGACGAAAATTTGATGTAGAAATTGTATTTAAATGCTTATATAGTTATTTATGTGGCATATTAAACCTACAAATGCTTATTCAGTGTCATGCTATTTATACTGTTTTTATTTAATGATCGAAATATCTTTATTCGTGAATGATTATTCAATACACCATAGATTTACATTTATAAGATAAAATTCGAGGCTTAACTGTACTGTACTGTCCATGTGAGCTTTTCCTATATACAGGTGTTGTGTTTAATTGATAAATACTTTATGTTCGTTTGAGTTTGACGAATTAGAACATAAAGGCAGTCATTTCGACAACTCAATTATAACTCTCCAGTGCAAATAGAATCATAACATTGGAATATCATAATATACATTTAAAGGATATGGAGTAAATGCACATGAAACAGAGTCTTTACAAATACGCTTTTCTTGTTGTTCTTCATCTTGAAGTCATCATAAACCGAAACATTTGTAAAAACTGATAAAGATCAAGAATCAATCGGATCTAAATGCAAAGCCATGCTTCAGCTAAGAACATACCTTTTATTCTCCTTAGGTGTAAGGTAAATGTTCAAAATGTTCTATATTAAATCGGTTTCGGGTTACCGAAGTACTGACCGCTGGATTGGTAAATGCTAAGAATGTTTCAAAGTGTCGCTAGTACCTAAATCTAAATTAGTACTATGGGTCGATAATTTTAACATAAATATTGAGTCAGTATTATCAAAAAGATAATAATGTGAAAATTCTTTTTTGTCGCATTTGGCAATAAAGAATCATACTATATGTACAAAATGTAACTTTGTACATTAATTTGATACATTGCTTGATCATACCTAGACATTCCAAACAGTCAGATCTCTGAGTGCACGGGTTCATATGACATGGCCTATATTTACACACATCAAACCTTATCTCACTAATACAAAGCATGCCATTATTCTCATTAGAACCTGGTGGGTTAATCAGAGGTGCCTGGGCGAAAAACGTGTAGCACTGTGAACTGAATCGTGTGATAGAAGCTACAAATGAGACAAAAACACTGAAAATTAGAATTCATTCAGTATTTTGCAGAAAAATACTATGTTTGTAAATAGATCAGTAGCTGCCAAGACATCGATGATATAAAGAAAATGATTAATTACATTACAGAATGTAATATTTAAACAGTGAGTAACCTGAATATATTGTAAATATACTGTAATGTAAAGCTAAATGTGAAACTATCAAAAGATTCTAGCCGTTTTGCAGACTGAAATATGACAAAGTACTAAAAGCATAGTATACAAATATTCGAGTACAAGAATCGGTTAAATGCAACTCCGTGAAAGACTTGAACAGGTTTACATAGACATAAAAGGAATGAAATAGACAAGTTGACAAGGATAATATATCTTGGTATATATGTATCACCCGTGAAGTTGTAAAGTTAACTAAAGCAAAAATTGTAGCTGAGAACTAGCGAGTCTGAAAGTCCAGACAACTAAATGTTATATTAATTGCATATGTAAACAACTCAATCACATGATGCAAGACCGTTAAAATAAAGAAGTCATCCGACTCGATATGACGGCCATATATCTTTTTAAGCGTCTATGAAAATCATTCTTATTCCAATCCTCAATAGACTTGTTTTGTCGTAAGGAATTAACTTCACTTTGTAATACTGACAGTATGTCAGATTTACATAATTTCATGAATGTTGAATTTCCTGTATTTCCTTAAGTTCCAGTTCAC
This sequence comes from Modiolus philippinarum, assembly GCA_002080025.1. NCBI lineage: Eukaryota > Metazoa > Mollusca > Bivalvia > Mytilida > Modiolidae > Modiolus > Modiolus philippinarum. The sequence continues at coordinate 53,333 of MJUU01059660.1, read as the reverse complement.
GATATATGGTCATGTTTGGGCATTTAATTAAATACTGAATGAACATCTATAACAAATCGATAGGTGAAAATAACACTTTTATCTATGTTCGTTTTATTTTTATTCCATTGAAAAAATGTATAAGGGTAAGTGAGAACCGAACCGTCAATCAAAAGAACGAACAATCCATGGACAATGGCAAAATCAGACACACTAAGAAACAAGGACACCACTTGAGTACGGGACAAAACAGAAAAATGAAGACACAGATACAGATGAACAACACGGACCCAATAAAAAAACCATGGGTGATATCAGGTGTACCGGTTGGGTAACCATTTCCTGCTTCTTATAAGACACCCACTGTGTTGAACATGTCAATTCCGTAGTAAAGTCGAATCCGATAGAGGAAAAACAAACTTTAGTTGTAGAGGGATAGATATGTTGTCATCTGGGAAACAGATATCCCATAGCGATCCACAAGATCGTGATGTCGACCGTAAAACTTCTGTAGTGATGACTTTAAGTTTTTTNTTTTTTTTTTTTTTTTTTTTTTTTTTTTTGTAACGTACTTTTGCTTAAGTAGTCTATTTGTAAGCTACTGAGCTCTATCAAGGAAGTCACTGTAACGACCACAAGCCCCTGAGTAGCGAATGAGTTGTGAGATGTAAGCTCCATATGCTGGTGCTTTCGGAATGTTGCTACAAAGAAAAGGGAAGTTGACTATTGGAAAAGTGAAGTCATTGCGTTTGTCATACAGCCTTGTTTGTAATGTACCTCTGTTGTCAATTTCAAGATGAAGTTCAAGGACCGAAGCCGATGTGGAAGTATCCTTAATTTAAAATTCTTATGGATAAATTCGACATAATATGTTTAGAAACAAATAATTAGTTCATGTTGTACCCACTTTAATTCTGATTGTCACAGTGGGTGCCAAACATTGTCTGCTGCAGTGTTACCTTATCAAACTAGACAAATATTTCTGTTGATAAAAATGTTAGGTATGTCGCGATTGCACCCTTGTTGATGTTTGAATCGCTATCATGATCTTACGTGGTCTAAGGCAGGATATTTGCAATTATATTTATATCTACCTTATTTTAAACTACGATATAAAGAGTAGAAAAATCAAAAGCTATAGAGGTATTATAGAATTTCAGAGGATGGGATCATGCACATTAGAAGAAGAAGGTTTGTTTTGTATTTCTTTCAAATGCTATATTCAATGAATTTAACAAATGGGAATATAAAGTGAAGCTGATGTGTCCCACTTTAAGCTGAACTGCATATAAATATGAAAAAGATAGGAAATGGGGTAAATGTCAAGGAGACAACATCCCATATCCAGGTTAAAACGATCAAAAACAAAACATCTAGGGGTCACCATATGGTCTTCAACACAGTGAGGAACCTCACACCATATAGTAAGCCCTAAATGGCCCCGAAAAGGTAAAAAAGTGAATAAATCAATGGAAACAAACCACATCCAATATACTCAATACTGTTTCATTTCCACCTATTTACCCCCTTGAAAGGTATTGTAGTCCTTAATAATTTAAATGAACACCTCGTTGTATTCAAAAGATTATAATGCTGATTCAAATGGAGTTCTTATACAGCGGATATGCATTGCTATCCATGCTTGGAGTAGATCATGTTTACCCTTCTAGTGCAGCTGCTGATATTCTGTTTTTATTCTGTTTTTATTCTGTTTTTATAGGTTTTACACTGTTAGTGCTCTATTTTCAAGGCGTCGTTTGTATTATCTTCTGATTGTGTTGTCATCATCGTATTTTTCTCCAAATGTTCTTGTATTGCCTTCTACTTTTGATGAATGATTTTCAACTCGAAAGCCAAAGGCAGAGAGTTATTAAATTACTCGAGAGATATCACGTGAGCGACAGGGTTATTAACATACCTAAAGAGCTGCATGTTTCCGATCAAATTTGTATGTCGAAAAGTGACGGTGTTGCTGTATAAAATCGATAAAAACATACACACACATTATAAATATTCACAGTATTTATGTCTCTGTCTCTATAAAGAACTAGTTCAATGGTCCTGTCGCGTAGTTATTTGTCAAAGAAGAAAATAACATTTGTTTACATGTGTCATGTTTATTGCCTATTTATAGCAATGGAATCGATAAACATACGAAATTACACCTCACGATTATTTTCACGTATTACGGAATAACTTAATATATAGTGTACTTTCTGTTCGTGTTTATTGAACCAGTTCTCAAATAAGCGAAGGTACTTATTCATCTCGATTGACTACGAAGTTTTGCCGCCGGTGTAGATTTTCAGGGCTTTCGAGTTTCAGCTCCATCGGAGCTTTCATTAGTTGTTGCTTCAGTGGTATTTATTCGTAAAAAAGATTTTAAGTGCCATCCGTATTATATACATATAATATACATTTTTACGAAAGTAAACCAAATAATACTTTTATCTAATACAGTAGGCAAATTGATTTGTTGATTGGACTTGGTTTATCCAGAATAGCAGGTAATGTCGAACTTGCATTATCTCAGAAAATCAATGAGTTTGATTAAAAAGGATTCAATTGCATGAACAAACTTTAAATTTGTCTAAACTATTAAACAAAAGTTAATAATGCCGTGTATTTTTTTTTCATAAACTATTTGAAACCTACCGGTTAAATCATTGCGCAGGTAATATCTTCTACCGTGATAATCACCAAAGCGCCGATGATAATCGCCTTTCTTTCTTTTTAATCCCAAAGTTTTACCATAATCATCTCCGTACCATACAAGAAGTTCCGTCCCTGGTTTGATGCATTCGTACGTTATAAAATATATTTCATAGTTGAATTGGTAGGTATATAAATTTTCTTCTTCAACTGTTCTGGCACAGTTAACATATCGGGTCCAACTTGAGTTGGTCTTTGGCGCTGCATCAATGTAGTGTTTAGTTACAAAATCGCTGTGCAGAACCTTAAATTAGGAGATAACTATATTGTATTTTAATCTTTGCGGACGTAAATCGTTAATTTTTACGGTCGCAAATTGAGTTACCTAGTGACGTGCCAGCGGATATAGGTAAACTGATATTTCCGACCGTAAAGCTCGCAAAGCTAAAAATACAATACAGTTATATTAATGAAACATATTTTTTACATTATTTTGATGTTAGAACCGAATAAAGAAAAAGTACACGAAACTTATGTAAGTCTCTGCCATATAAACGACGTGTGTGTGAGGTCATATAAAGACTTGAAATGTGAAATGTAAAAACAAGACGTTTTCAGTTCGACTCCACGCTTCAGATTCTAATGAAATTTATTTTAATTAAAAAGTTTTGAAGGTATGCAGTATGAGAATTGTGCTTGTTTTTCTTCAAAATAGATTAATGGTCTGCACATTTTCCAAGATGGCGGACCATCCTTAGTTCCGGCTTTACGATTGCGGATTTGACAGCAGATGTTATCCAATCAGATTCAGTGTTGCAAAAATATTGAATAAGAAATTCTTGTTGCGTGAATGTATATTTTTGAAATAGCAAATATCTGTCTTCTCTTGATCTGAAACGTCGTAGTAAAAACCGATTACGAAAAAAAAACATCGTCTTTACAAGCTTCGATAATGTTAACTGTACAACTGTTAGGAACTGTTATGGCGTTTACACTTCAACGATGTTAAAATATTAAAAAAACAATATTGGTGAAAACGAGGGCAGGCGTTCAAAATTTGGCATGAATCCCTCTTTCTAGCAATGTCATGGAACCATTTCCACAGAAACACATTGATTACAAGCCATAATAAGTTCAGTGACTGTAAACGATATATCACTGATTGTTACTAGCCTACAAAATTTGTGAAGTCTTAGTATAAATAAAGAAAAAGAAAAGCATAACGTCACAGATAACAATAATTCTGCTTTTAATGATCATACATGATGATGTTTTCATGTTTTATTATAAACATTAAATCAGAATCTTTGTTTACATTATTTACTTTGGACTTTGTAGTGTTATAAGTTTGTAGATCGATTGTTCAACACTATTAACTTAAAGAATCATAATCACAATGTTTTCTGCACGATGAAAAATAATATTGTAAACCAAGATTATTGTAATTTCTATTGAGAAACTACGCTGATTGAATTGTCAAATGAAAACAACATTAAGAAAATGCGTTTTTCTCTGGTTGCAAATTCAAAATAACATTTAAAAAGAACAAATTAAAGTAAGGTGATTTGTATAATATTTGATTTGCTTTAATAGCATGCAATATAACTGAAGAAAATTGCAAACGAATCGTCAAAGTTCACCCTAACTAAATTCGAATATCAGCTAGAATTCAGGATTATATCTATTCCAGAACGATTTCATTATTTACTTTACATTAGATTCACTACCATTCATCTGAAGTTAGAGACGCAGACATGATGCGTGAATAATTGTATTAAATAATGCAGCTTTATACAGAGAATTGTTGGTTTTAAGAATGGATTTTGACTATAGGATAGATCTTACCGTAAAAGCATAAGCAACATTTTCAATTGGACATTTATTATATGTAACACCATCGTAAGGACCAATGCGTGTCCCTTTAGGAATAGTTGTTTCTGCAAACACTCCTAACCCAGCGTTAGGTATTCCAGACTGTCTGATAGAAAATCCAGGTGGTGTGGTCGCATATACATGATCCTCATCATCTATATAGGTCTAAAAGAATATTTTGATTGTTTTTATGACGTTTTATTGTTGAAAGATAAATTTCTGAAGATCAAGTTTTATTTGAGAATTGAATGCAAATATTTTGTACTTTTATTGCAGTGTAAAATCGTGGACAGTAGCACATTTTGAATGAAGCGCGCTAGCGCTTCATGTGAAAAATGTGCTACGATGCACGCTTTTACACGACAATAAAACTACAACTTACTCCATTACTTTGTCTAGATTACTCCGCGGTCTTTGTTTACTTTTGTCGTTGTCAAGGAGTCGCGTGCTGATGTAGTTTTACTGACTGATAAAACACAGTTACGGAACTGATCGGAAGTACTAGAAGCCGATCAAATACCGGTGATTTCAATACAAAGCAGAATGAATGTAATTATTAAATCATGCGTCATGCATGTCCAAGGACCTACACTTATGAAAGCCCGTTTGTTCGATAAATGTTTGCAATCTTTCTTTTGTCAAATATTAAAGTAAATTTCAATTTGATACATATAGTTATATAGTACAATGGTGGCTGTTGCAAGTATAAACCACTCACAAATGTGTATGTTTATTCGTCCTAATATGATGGTAATACCCGTGTTCACCAAAACAAATATTTTATATTGCATAGCCATATTTGAGCCATGTTTGAAGCAATTGTATTCCTGTTAAACTACTACTTTGTAAGACGGTAAAGAGCCATAAGATCGCATTTGGTGTTCTTGAAGAGACATTAAAGGTGTCTGCAGGGTATTAATTTCCTATTATAGAATTTAGTAAAATTTTCTTTGAAGAAACATAATTGTATTATTGTTCAAAATGTAAAGTAAAATTTGGGGGTCACCGTGCATTTAAGCGCAAAATCTGAAATTGAAAATTTCAGGATTTTACATAGAATTGATAGGGAAAATGATCAAATGAGAGGATGGTTTGAAAAATCTATTATAGAATTTTTTCATACTTTGCATGTGTTTAATTATCATTATGTAGTTTACATATAAGAAATAAAAATTGGGGGTCACCGTTGAAATAAGAGAGAAAAATTGTAAAATGTTAATTTCTCTAGGGATATCTTTGTTAAAATATTTTATCAAATTATCTCCCTTGAATAATTTCTGTGTTCTGTAAATCCAGCAACAGATTTAAAGCTCATGTGTTTTGGCTCACGTTTTTGTAACAAAAATGTTATAAAAATGATAAGGAATATAAAGTTTAAATACATTTCAACTTTCTTTTCATTTTAAATAACTATTTTGTTAAATTTCTTTATGAATGAAACCTAAATGAACAATATTTAGACAAAAATTGCGGAATAATACCACTGAGACACCTTAATTCTTCCTCTCGTTGCCACTTCGCAATTTTAACATTTATGGTTTTGTCTTTGAGTATTCATAAGCTAGAAGTGAGAGTGGTCGCAAATGAAAGCTAATCCCCTCTCCAGCTGTAAAGAAATAATTGATATAATAACTTTAATATAATCTTTAGATGTATAAATGCCGAAGGTACAGTCACTGATCATTGATGTGTAATATGTAGTATTTCAAATATGAGCTTTAAGGGAAACTCTAACCCAGTCAGTCAAGTGAACAATGTAGGTCAAAGTGACCCAGTTATCATCTGAACTTGCAAAACTCTCCAAGATGGACCCACTGACAGTTTCTCAGATATGAACCTTAACTCAAACTTTAACCAGAGTCATTTAAGCATAAAATTTAGGTCAAATTGACCCAATCATCATCTGATGCAATATCATTTTCCAAGACGCGTCCACTGACCAAGATGATTGATGTGCCACATGCAGTTTCTCAGATAAGAATCTTAATTCAAACTTTGGCCTGAGTCATTAAGGCATAAAATATAGGACAGAGTGACCCAATTATTATCTGGAGTAGCATCATTCTTCAAAACGCATCCACTGACCCAAGATGATAAATGTACCACATGCAATTTCTCAGATATGAACCGTAACGCAAACATTAACCCAAGTCAGTCGAGTGCAATATGTAAGGTAATTTGACCCATTTATCATCTGAAGCTTAAAGACTCTCCAAGATGCATCAACTGACCAAAGATGATTGGTGTGACACATGTAGTATCGCAGATATGACACTAAACCTGGGTGTGTCGAACGGATGGAAAGACGGAAGGACGGACGGACGAACGGAGTAGCGAGATGGTATAATTACCAAAATTGGGTCTGTAAGTCTCGTCATGTGACTCACGAGAATTCACGATAAACAGGCAATTCGAAAACGACCCCCGCCAAAACATGACGTCTGAGAATTATGACGTTCAAATTTTTGTTTGAAACATCATATATCTTTGTTTAAAATGTAACTTCCGGGTACATTTTTTGATCCCGGAAGTTGCAAAATTGGACGAGACTTACAGACCCTATACCACAGTAAATGTAAAATTAGTCTTTGCATATGGTCATTTCGACAACGTAAGTCTCTTTAGTGCAGATCAAATCAAAACTCTGGAAAACCGACAAACAGAAAAAATTATAATTTCTCACTTTTCAGACAGAACAGTTCTTATTTTTAGCGATGTGAGATTTTTCCGTCTTACACTAGTGCAAGACAAAGTCATTATGACGTCATCGACGTCATGGTGATTTCCTTTTGGAATGGCGGACTACAGGTACATTCCTTCAATGTCCAAAACACATTCTGACGAAAATATGTGAGAAAATAAATCAAACACCTTTGAAAATACCAGATATTGAAATCTCAGACACCCTCGGATAAGATTTCAATGCTTCTCGGACTCGGACAAGCCACGTCAGAGAAATATTGAAATCTTACCCTCGGGTGTCTGAGATTTCTCGATCTTGCATTCTCACCGGTGTTAGATTCATATAATCCCACAGATAACAAATAACTAATCAGATATAAATGGTCTGCATGAAAAGGTATATCGAAATAGTTCTTTATTCAGTGTCTGCTGTGGCTATTTCGACAACTTATGTCCTTTAAGTGCAGATACAATCCAAACATTTAGAAGACTATCAGCTCAAAGATGATTTGAAAGTGATAGATAACCAATAAAGAATATGATCTAAATGGAAAGCAAAAATCAACTATAGACAGAGCTTTGCATGAACGAGATACTAAATATTTTAAACAAAAATTACCAAAAATTAGATATTGCAAGTTTCCAAATTAAACCGGCTTTCGTGTCAGTACCGAAGTTTACTAACTATTAGTTTGGTGAATACCATGGGGTGCTAAGAGTCCACAAACAGATGCATCGGCTCAGTGGTAATAAATGACTAAATACCGAACTTACGATGAAGTTAGTTTTTTTATATAGCAATAATAAATTCATTCTCAAATAAATTGCCTAAATTGTACAAAACCTCACAGACCTCAGTGGAACATGTTCTCTTTGAAGAAAATATATAAATAAGCTAAAGTATGTCATCCAAAAGAACCTTCACATTTTCTATAACATAATAACCATCTTTAACAGGTAACTCTGGATCATTACAGGAATAGCAGTATATCGGATCTACAAAGGAAACAATAAATCAA
>MJUU01059660.1:15311-33097 GCA_002080025.1 Modiolus philippinarum | reverse complement strand
AATAACGCTATCCTAAATATCGGAGACTGACAACTTTTACGAAAAACCGTTTCTTATGAATTTTCGTATCTCGCCATGTAGTATATTTATTAAGCTTTAATTTGATATATTACAGGAAGCCTTTTAATTCATTTAGTTGTAGAACTAAAGTAAGAAATAATTAGAATATAAATAATGTGAACGAGGGTAGCTTTATCGGACGTCACGTCAATAATATTATTCAGAAGAAACATTATAGAATGAACCCATCTATTTAATTAGTGAAGTACGTTAAAAAATATATATTGTCTACTAGAGTTGACATTGAATTTTTAAGCAACAATAGGTTTATTACACATTCCATTTGTATAGCAGATGCTTGCATGAAGACGGTCATGTAATTTCGTACCGGCCTAAAATCACATGTGTACCGACCTAGAAATAATCATTATGGAGCATAGGGAAAATGTACAAAATAGAGCAAAAAGGAAATAAAGCTCTTAAATATAATTCTGATCAGAATTCAATAAACAAACTGTAATCATTTGATGTCCAAGTTACACTGAAAAGCTTATCCTTTTTGGTGCCACTGGTGGAGAACGACATGCTTAGTCTTACTATAAGCACCTGATGTCACTCTCGGTTTTTATGGGAGTTCACAATGTCAGTGATTTTAGTTTTTTGTTGCTGTCTTGTGCAGATGAGTGCTGACGAATCATTCCATCCGAGTGCACTTGACAAGCGTTCCTTAAGTGCACTTCGAATTCACTTAAAAATAATTCCGTGACAACCAAAAGCTGACGTCTGACCATTTTCAAGTGCACTTAAAAAGCATACGCGGTCGCGGGAGTGTTCGCAAAGTGTTTTTAAAGTGCACACCATCGCTGATTTTCATTATATAAAGCGATTGGTCGTTTTGAAACACGTGATCGTAGTTTGATCAGGGACAGTCCCTGGACTGATATACTAGTTCCAGTTTCGATTTAGATTTAAAACAGTTGTGATTTTTTTTCTAAAAATACATTGAAATGTCTTTGAAATAACCCGCGTGAACGTTGTCTTTAAATTTCATGTGTTCAATGTAAAGCTAATGAATTGTTTTAGAGGGAATGAAAAATATACCGAATAAACGAACAAAAATCCACTTTTATATTACTGCAAAAATTTATCAAAAACTATATCGCGCAACATATAAAACTTCTTTGAAAGGATATGATAAAGTAAAATATAAGAAAAAAAATTATTTTGGTCATTTGTTATGATCACCTTTTCAAACATATTTATGTGAACATTGATGAATAGCAATATCACAGCATATATAACTTCTTCACAAGGTTATTATAAAGTAAAATATTAAGAAAAAATGAAAAATTTGGGTCATTTATAAGTACTGAGTTTAAACATCACAATAAAAAACCTGACTTTTCCTCCATATTTATGTAAAGATGGATTAAAAGCAATATCGCAGCATATAAAACTTCTTCGAAAAGATATGATAAAGTAAATATTATGAAAAAAATGAATTATTTTGGTCATTTGTAAAGATTGAGTTTAAAGAGCACAGTAAAAAAACCTGACTTTTCTAACGTATTTACGAAAACATATATCAAAGCAAATAAAACTTGGTAAAGTAAAATATTTACAAATAATAAATTATTTTGGTTATTTGTAAAGATTACGTTTAAGCCGCACAATAAAAAAAACTTACTTTTCGCCATATTTTTGAAAAGCAATATCACAACATAAAAAAACTTCTTCAAAAGGATATGATAAAGTAAAATATATAATATATATTAGGAAAAATGAATTATTTTGGTCATTTGTAAGGATGGAGTTTAAACAGCACAATAAGAAACCTGACTTTTCACCCATATTTATATAAAGATGGATGAAAAGCAAATTCGCAACATATAAAACTTCTTGAAAAGGATATGATAAAGTTAGATATTAGGAAAAATTTTTTTTTTTGCATTTGTAAGGATTGACTTAAACCGCACAATAAAAACCTGACTTTCCCTCCATATTTATGTAAAGATGGGTGAAAAGTAAAATCGCAACATATAAAACCTCTTTGAAAATTTATATTAGAAAAAATGATTTTTTTTGGTCATTTGTAAATACTGTAAATTTTTAGTTTTGTCTTCGTTGGTGATGTTCGTGCTACTGGTTTGTCCTGGTTAATATTTGAATACTCAAGAGATTTACAATAGCTTTCAAATTTTTACCTTGGTATTATTTTCTGGTTAGAGTAGTAACACATACCATGGATTTTATTGGTTTTGTCTAAGGGTAAGAAAAGGACAATTCCAATCAGCCTAAAATCAGAACTTTCAAAACAATATATACCTCACTGATCGTGTGACGGGTGTCACAAGGGGAGCAGAACATGTTTACGCTTCCGGAGTACCTGATATCACTCCTGGTTGTTGTTGTAGTTTACAATATGAGTGCCTTAGTTCTTCATGTCGTCTTTTTTTTCTGATCCTTGTAGCTATCTCATGACCTTGTTTTGTCTTTGTTTTTTTCTGTTGCTGTTTTTGCCATGTCTTTGGACTTCGATTTTTGTGATCATTACTTCCTCTGTTTATTCGGTATTCTACTGCCGTTGTTTGTTCTTGGTAGTATTAATATTCTACAAGGAATTGAATTAAAAAACCAACGACAACAAAAATCATATATATATTTAAACTTTTTTTATCAAGACAAATTTCCGGTACTAAATAATGAATCATTTAAAGTCAATGTTTCTAATTATTTTACAGGTGACAGAGTCAGAGAAATTCAAATTGAGATCTGAAAAAATAAGAAATTTAAACAAAATTAATTTTGATATTGTTTGTTGCAACCGTTTTGATTTTTGTTTTAAAATTAGAACCCTTTTGGGGGTTCAAGTCATGTATATGGATTAAAATATTGATAATATATTAAAAAGTATCAAATACAGACAACGTACGTTGTTTTGCTTTGCACATAACTGTTCAGCTGAAACGACACTTGATTATTTTGAACTTATTCAAATAGTACTAATCTGACGATAATGTGTTCTTCTTGAATTGTAGACTCTCTTATAACTTTTTTCACTTTGAAACCACGGGAAACAAATTTGTAACCATTTGATATATGAACAATCTTTACATTAACTTTCAATAGGAACACATTTTCAGATATGTCAGTGGAAATGTAGAACAACTTATTTCACCATCAATGTTACAGATACACGTGTTTACATTATCCCCAGACAAAAATTCCTGTTCAGGTGTAATGTATTTTCCGAAGTGGAAACAATATCCTACAAAACAAAAATTAAAATAATATTATTAATGTATAATTATACATGGTATAGATGAACAATATAATAAAATATATTATACATTGTTAAAGGCCTCATTGTGGCATCAAGATGAAGAACAACAATAAAAGCGTTATTTTTTATTGTTTGTTTTACCATGTACATGTATTAGTACAGACTTTATCTCGTGTGTACTCCAGATACTTCCGTTGTTACAATATGTCTTCAAATTAGAAAACGGTGTTTGTTACGTCCGGAAATGTAAAGATCACACATAACGAATCTAAAGCCTACATATAAATAAGGATTTTAGCATCTTAATTTGCCTATTTTTAAATGTAAAGGTTCATATACTAAGAATTCAATCATCTTGTTTCTAAGTTTATATAATGGACCATGTCAAAGTCCAAACTGCTGAAAATCTGCATGTCTCTTGTAGAAGTGACATGGCTACTAGGTGACATACTGCAAATGTTACTCATTATATAAACATAGTTTTAAAATGTTACAACAAATGTTAACTAACATGTTCATTCCAAATGTTTATACATTTTGAATGAAACAGAAGACATAAATCTTTCGCTAATCCATATTGGCTATTGTGTTTGAACAAAGACTTATGACCAACAGTTTGTGAACAATTATTTATCTCATACAGTAGATACTAAATCTTACTTAGATAATCCGTACAATCCATTTTTTGTGATAACAGATTTATGTCCAAACCAATCAATAATGTCTATTAGTTATGAATGAATGAAGCCCAAAAGTTTGAAAACAAGCATTAATATCAAGGAGGAAGTTTTCCAGCAGACAAAAGGGATACCTATGGGGACTAATTGTGCGCCACTTTTAGCAGATTGCTTTATTTATTCGTATAAAGCCAGGTTCATACAAGGGCTAGTTCAGAAAAAAGACAATACGCTAGCCAAATCCTTTAATTTCAGTTTCCGTTCTTTCATTGAACAATCCTCAAGTTAAGGATAACCTTCATCTTATTTATTCCAATGAACCCATAATTAAAGAGACTACTGATACAGAATCATACCTGGACCTATACAACTACATTGACAACTCTGGACGTCGGAAAACAAAACTTGACGACAAGCGTGATGATTTCGACTTTCAAATAGTGAACTTCCCGTTTTTGAGCAGTAATATTCCAACATCTCCGGCATCATGGCGTGTTCATTTCACTCATTTCGCTATTGCCGTGCCTGTAGTTTGTACAACGATTTTGTCGACAGAGCGAAATTACTGCCTCAAAAACTTATACATCAAGGGTATATCCAGTCAATTGCAATTGTCACTACAGAAGATTTACGGTCGTCACCACGATTTGACAGTGTTCCTATCTCACAAATGAGAACAGATATCTTTGGGTAGATCCAGAGTTTGTTACCGGACTGACTAACACCGACTGTGACAAAACCGGACTTTTCACTGGCAGTGTGACGGGTGCTACGCGGCGTAGAGGAGATCATGCTACCCTTCCGGAACACCTGATGATACCTCAGTTTTTATAGGGGTTCACACTGCTAGTAGTTTAGATGTGTGGCGTTCTTGTTCATTTTTGTTTATTTGTTTTGTCTTTGTCTTTGTCTTTGTCATACTGTCTCAATTCGTGTTGGCTGTGAATTGCCGTTATTTTGAATTTATTATTTTAGAATTGCCCCCTTTTCTCGTTCTTGCTTCGATATTCGTTTGCCGATGAATCTCATACAGTGCATACAGTGCTCACCTTAACCATCCATAAAGTATATTGCTTGTTGACAAGAATTATGTCAGAATGCGTGTGAATAAGTATTTCTCAGGCAAAAACATACGAAATCTTACCTGGACATTCCAAACAATCTGTTTCTTGTGAACAAGGATTTATGTCACACAATACATATTTACACACATCAAAGCGGATCTGACTTATACAGAACATGAAATGATTTTCTACAGTTCCTGGTGGTTTTTTAAAAGGTGGTTTGGCGAAAAACTGGTAACAATTTGAACTGAATCTTTGTACTGAAGCTATAAAAATAACCTTGATATACAATGGAAGGATATGGAGTAAATGTACGTGAGACAAAATACGTATATGTTATCTAGATTTTGACATCTGTATATCTTCTAATACCATCCCATGAACCAGAATATGAAACACAGGGGCGAATGAGCGATTGAACCAGCTCCAAGCTTCATATTCTGGCGACCAGGATGATAGTGTACAATATTCAAGCTTTCATAATCCATATAACTTGTTTATCGTGTTTTATCTCCTGTCTCTAAACAATAGCTTATTAGGAAATGTATCATATTCACTCTAGGTCGCTATGAGATTCATTCTTCTTTTTTTTGCAAAATGAGAAATGATTTTGAGTTTATTTTATGATTGCAAACTTTTGTGGGCTAACTTTATTTAATCTATTTGATCGAATTATGCTAGCAAATCGAAACAAAGTCGTTTTTTTTTAATGCAGAACCTCTCCATTGTTAACATTTGTCCTCCAGTTATTCGGCACTTTCATCACGATACAGTGTTAACAAAATGGTGTCTCTGCTGAAGTAATCAGTCACCTAGTTTCCGAAATTTTTCTAACGTCTTGTTTGTACTTTTGTGTATTGGTGACGGCAGAAGCTACTTAATAATTTATTGACATTTTTAATATCACTTTGTATACTAGTACTTGATACAGAATTACACTTTTCAAATGACATGGTTCTGCTAAATTTACAATTGAAATAATTATAATACTGGACAGCTAGTTTTTTTTTCAACAAAGATGATCGTACATGAACAAAAGAGAAAATGTACCACTGCGGCAAACCCGAAATGTTGTTTTTACAAAACCAACCATTTTTGCGAATCAGCATTAAATCTCATGGGTTTTACAATTATTATACATTTTGAATACTGAATATATAAAGATTATGATCTATGTACCGAAAATAAGAAAAAGATATATAAATCCAATTGATGAATGCTACAAAAAAAAGAAAACAAACTTTAGTTCTTTCAGTTTCATTTTTCACAATTGACTCAGTCCTGTTGCCAACTGAATTTTACGGTTGTTACGATTGTTTTATCACATTGACTATAGGGGGAAGGTTTGGATCCAATAAAACTAGTTTAACCCCGCCGCAGCAGGTTTGCGCCTGTCCTAAGTCAGGAATTTATTAAGCCTTTGTGTGTCCTGTCCTTTTTCTAGTTAGTTTACTTTATGTCTATAGGGGTCTAGGATGATGTTTATTTTGCTGGACTTGTTTACTCTTTGTTCAGGGGCCGACTCCGACCTGCCGTTGGGTTTGGGGTTTTCTCACCGTTCATTTAAGATCTTATGGTGGCTATGAGTTGTTATTACTCACCTTTGGGTCGTTGTCTCTTTGACACACTCCCCGTTTCCCTTCTTTTTTTCTATTTTAGCGATATATGTAAGAGGAACGTTTGAAAGCAAAAATACTCAAATTACACCATCGCTATAAAAATCTAATAGAAGAAAATACTAATTTCAGCTGTAAAAGGGAAAGAAACAAATGTTTAAAATTAAAATACATACATTGTAAATAATTGTGTACAATATATTTACTACTGGAATCCCTGTATAATCCCAGACTTTGCCCATACCCATCTCCATACCATACAAGTAGTTCTGTTCCTGGTTCGATGCATTCATATGTTACATAATATATTTCATAGTTATATTGATAAATAAACAGATTTTCTTCTTCCTCTGTTCTTGCACAGTTTATATACCGTATCCAGCTGGATTGGTTTTTAGGTGAAGCATCGATGAAGTGTTTTGTCTCAAAATTGTTGTAAATTACCTTGAAATATAAATGTTCTTATTGTTACATGTAGGATCTATATTCGTTATATATGTATATATATTTTTTATTTCTTTATGTTTTAACGAATACATACATCAACAGACCATGCCGAAGTTAAGGGGGTTTGCTGCTCATGTTTTGGGATTTCTATAAGATTTTCGGAATCTTCTGGTTTAATCCATTTAAAAGCATTGAAATTATTTTGCCCATACACCCCCTTATTTTTTCTTATAATTTCATCTTATACATCTTATTAGCATCGAGTAAATATTTCATTAAATTCTATTGATTATGTAACATTCATACTGTCAAACCTTTGCAAAGGTTAATCCTATGAAAACTGCAGAGGAATTCAGTTTCCCACCAAACTTTAAATCACTTATATCTCAAAAATGATATCATTAGCATCTCAATTTCTTCACTGAAATTATTTTTTATTTAATTTTCTAACAGAAAATCAAATTTATTTTAATAGTATTTTTTTTCAAATTAGATAGCCAACCCCCTGAAAAGGGAAAAATTCTGAAATAAAAAAAAATAAGAAAAAAACGTGGCAATTCAGAAGTAACACTTATTGACGCAACATTGCATAGAAAAAAAAACAAAACAAAAAATGAACAAGAACGAGTCAAAACTATATCACCAGCAGTATGAACTCCAAAACACTGGAAGTATCATAATGCTCCGAACCTCTACTTGTGTGACACTGTCACACTGCCGGCTAAATAAGTTGATGAAATATATGTCTGATGATGTATTTGATAATTATTATAACTTGATATTATACAAGAGATTTCCTTCGTCAAAATGTGTCACATGATTGAACTGTAAATTGCTGAATCACAATCAGATTTGTTGTATCTTGTTTGGCCATTTTGATCTTATCACGATCTTGACGTATAAGATTTTAGGATGGTTTTTCAAGTACGATCAACACCAGTTAAGATAATTTCAGATGAAATAAAATCTACTTGCTTATTGCATTCAGGAACGATCAAGACGAGTTAAGTTTGTTAAGATCAAACAAGATCTCGATTTGATCTTGTTTGATATGGACAACCGCAACACATCTTCATCGCCCTGGAACGCAGTTATCTTGTTTGATATTGGCAGACTTAACCGGTCTTGATCGTCCTTGAAAGCAATAATCTTGAAATGGGACTGAATATCTTACACAGTCTTAACAAAATTACGTTAAGCCTGTCAAGATTGTGATGAGATCAAAATAGCCAAACAAGATCTGCTAGTGACGACATGTCATTTCTGAAAATAAAACATGAGAGGCTTAGAATTCTAAAAATAAACAATAGTACAGCTGAAAGACTTACTGTTACTAGAAATAGAAAGGTTATTCCCAAGTTCAATAGATTTTGAGTTAGATTAGTCAAAATGTCACACCACTGACCAATAGCAGTAGAGCTTTTAATTGGAAATTACTAGCAGATTGTTTGTGTTGCCTACAATTGCAGTTGTTGACAGCTGAAAGAGCACTTAGGTCAGTTACCTTTTTTGTCATCATGACTTGCGAATGATTCCCTTTATGATATTAACGTTACTACATGTATACTGAGTGCCAATGAAAACGCAACACTTAATTTTTTTTTACAATTTTTTTCACACAAATAACAATTTTCAACAAATGTAACTGTCAATTTACTTGTAACTTTAGTTTTAGAAAAAACAATTTTCCACATGACTGATTTTTGAAATTACGCCAACCGCAATACATGGCATGAAATGCACCAAAATGGGGTTTTGTCGCGAATTTACGCTTGATTGGTTTTCTTTATTGTCGATTACAAAGCTTATCAATGTGAAAACATTTTCCCATCTCAATTTTTTAGAAATACTACTACATTTCTATAACAAATCAGTAGCCTTTCTTCGTGTTTATGTGTTGTTTTCCATTATTTTTATTGCAAATAAAGGTTGTTGAGATAATTGATTTGAATTAACTTAAAAGAAATCGTTATTGTATAATTTTCAAATTATGATAAAACAATTGTAGCCTTTTCCTATCGGTCAATACATGATTTTATCGACCTTAATCAAGTATCAGCCTCGGACGTCGTCGGTAATATTATTATAATGTCATTTTCTAACCCTTAGACAACACCAATTAAAATACATTGAACATATTAATTATCTCAGCCTAAAACAGCATGAAGGGAAATTTAAGTTTAAAAAGTATCTAATAGTATGTAACTCTAAATTCATTGTATTCCAGAAATATAGGTGAAATATCAATTTGACAATAATAATGTTTTTATAGCTGTTGTATACTTTATAGTGTGTGTGTGTTCATATTTTATGTAGTGAGCCATACTGTCCAAGTGAAGTGACAGGTATGTTGAAGTGCTTTTAGATCTTCAGTATTTTTATACCTACACATACTATGCTGCCTTGCCTGGAGATTTAAAATCAATGTATAGAAACATTTTCTTGACGATTCTTTTCCAGTCATAATGCATTCATAACACTGAAAACGGTTGGTTTTATTTTTATATTTTTTCTTTAGAAGTTCAGTTTAAATACTTTGTTTTTCTTTTTTCGTTTCTTTTTTTTTTTGTTGATTCAATCTTTGTTATTTTTTGTTGTTTGTTTTGTGTTATTTGCTTATTATATTAATGATAAAAATACATATATTTACTTGTGTTAAAGGTCAATCTTACTTGAAATGCATAGTCAAATTTTTCAAATGTAAATTCTCTAGATACAATGCCATCATAAGGACCAAGTCGCGTTCCTTTTGGAATAGTTGTTTCTGCAAACACTCCTAACCCAGCGTTTGGAATTCCAGACTTTCTGATAGAAAATCCTGGCGGAGTTGTTGCGAACACATGATCATCATTACGTATGTAAGTCTAAAGAACAATTATGAAACATATAACAAAATACTGCAAATACCGTGAATATGCGCATTTAGATATTGCAATTTTATTTAATTAAATCGGTTTTTGGGCCAGCAAGTACATACTGATTTTAAATCGAAATGGAATTTAAGACTATTTTGGCCATATGATACCAAGATTCGAAAATGGTCTTAACTGAAATGCATTTAGATCAAATTCTCTACCTAAACAGAGAAATGTCCATAAATATTAAGGGAGTAAAGGTACAAAATGTTTTAAAGTTGACTTCGGATACATTATCTCACCTCGGCAATCGTTGAATATCAAAACGCTTCCAAAGTAAATATGTAGATATGCTCTCTATATATTTCATTTACGGTGTACTTGTTCTTGAGAGAATTCGCCATTCAGATGCACTATCAAAATTTCAAATTTTGGCATTTTATTTTTTGGGGTTTTTTTTGCAATTTCAATATTATTCTGACCACCTGTTTATAGTGCTCGCATCTCATGAATTTATGCCACGTTTTCTATTAACTGACTCGATGAGTGTCCTGCGGTTGTTTATTTGTTGTGATTATCTTCTGTTAGTCTTTTTATAGGGTAACGGATAACAGCATTTGTAAGAACCCTTTGGCAGTTGACGATCCCACATCCATGGGTCAAAAGACATGGATGCAGCGATCTAGCAATGAATTTCGCTTAAAGCGATGCTAGGGATTGTCTTGTACTTGCCATTAGGTATGAGCAAAACACATTGTTGAAGGCATCATTGTAACTTCGAAATAAAGAACACCAGTGATAGCGTTGTTTCGGTGCAAAATTTACCATTAATTTGACGAGACAGTGTCTAATGTTCATTTTCTCCATATCCATTTGTTTCTTTTTTACCTTTTTAAAAAATAAAGTGGCGAAAACGGAAAATAAATTTTAGATAATTATGTAATAACATATAAACGAGTTCATTTCGAGATTAATTATTTTATATCGAATAATTAGGGATTATTAAAATAAATATCACAGAATGACACTGGGAAGAAATTCCGATTTCAAACTTCATTATAAATTATTTAAATATTTGCTGAAAAAAGAAAGCTGATAGACCGACCGAATAAAATGATAACTATACCTGTACATTTTTTATCACATAAAATCCATCTTCAAGTGGCAAATCGGGCTTTTTGCATGAATAGCAGTATGTTGGTTCTAAAACGGAGATAAAATATGGTTATTACAACCGCAAAAGGAATATGTTTTATGAAGGTAAACCACTTCATGTATTTGAATAATTTAAAAACAAATATGTAACAGGATGGCTGACACGATAACAACATTTTTAAAGGAACGACTTCACTGATGACTACTTTTCTGAAGGAAATAAAAGTGACAACAAAAGTCTGAATAGATTAAAGGGAGATACCAGTAAGGAAAATCCGTAAAACGTAAGACAGAATCAAGAAAACACAACCCAACACAGAACATTTTTGGCAAGCTGTCATATTCCAGACTTGGAGCGGGCATTTTAAAATAAAATGGTGGGTTAAACCAATGATGCATCAACCTCCCGCTTATATGTCGACTAACTATAGCTTCTGTGTGCACAGATTGTGTTAAATGTCAAAGCCAAAATATTGTCAAAACATTGCCTTTTTCCACACATATGAAATGTTTTTGTCGTTCGACGTACAAGCCTCGTCTCAAGATACAGGTAAAATGTTTTTGTCGTTCGGTGCACAAATCACAGCATAGTGGCATAAAGACACGAATGAATTTTTTATCTTATGCAGCTCCCATGTTTTAGTGTTTCTCAGTTCCTCTGTTGGTAACAATTCATGGATTTTAATATAGACCATCAAATGCCAATTTTGTGCCTTAATCTTTGTTTCCTGAAGTTATTTAATGTACGTGATCATCACTGATGATAACAATTTAATTTTTATTCTGCAACTACGATCGGTGTCTTGTGTGTGTGTGTGTGTAAATAAGAAAAAAAATATCACTTGTAAACATACCTATGAGCAATACCCAAAAACATAATATTGTAAAAAGTACTTTTTGCTGCATTGATGCACCTGCAAAATCAATTAATATATTAAAAATTAATCATAATACAAAACCCCAGATAATTTAGTTGTCGATCTCTGTTAGAAATAAATAACAAACAGTACAAAGGCTAAGCAAACAAACAAATCGTCACTAGTGCTGACCCGAAACCCGATTTTATTCTAACTTGCAATATCTAAATTCTACTTAAGTATGTGAGAACCGAATCATTAGTCAAAAGAACGAATAATCCATGGACAATGGCAACATCGAAAACACTAAGAAACAAGGACACTACTTGACTACGGGACAAAAAAAAAAGAAAAATAAAGACACACATACAGATGAGCAACACGGACCCAATAAAAACCCCATTTTTCTAATTAGAAAAAAAAACTTCGGCATATCTCCCTCACGCTCTGTCCTTAGCTGAATTTTGGCTTTTCTATTAAGTTCACTCTGGTTATTTGTTCTCTGTCAGCTTTTACACGTTTGTCGGTTATGTGGCTTCCAAATATTTTGGTTTGATCTTCACTGATGGGACATAAGTTGTCGAAATGCGCATATGCGCATATGCAAAAAATAAATTAACAGTAACTTCGGTATTCTGTTATTTACCTAATTAATTAGGTTAGATCTTATTTAGCGCTGTTTGACTGACTGAAATTAAACATAATAAAACGTATCTTTTTCCGGTGATACAAGAGTAAATCGACAGCTTTTTCCCGTTTGACCGCTTTCTGTTTTTGGGCGACGTTTTGATTTTATGTTTAGGCCCACTTCAAAGGTTTTATATTAGGAGATATGAAAAGCATGTGATTTGTGATGACGACTTCCATTTGTTACACTTTGAGCAAATCTGCAAGAAGTACTTCAACAAATGAATGCAAATTCTCTGACCATTGCTACCATACAAAATGTATACACCAGATTATTGTATATTTCTCCTACCTGAACAGCTTTTTAGACATCTACCACTGACTTCTATGGAAAGCCCCAATTCAATCATTGATCAACAGATGTTGCCATTTTTTTTTTTTTTTCATTTCCGTTTTATTCTAATTTAAGATATAAAAACAATTATTTAAAATGTTAAAATTCTCGTGAAATATAAATGCATAAAAAAATGTATCAAGTAAATGCAATATGAACTATTTCTTAAAGTTTTTTAGACACCCAAACCCATTTATATCTATATATGTAAAAATTAATACCACAGATCTATTGTCGTACAGTAACTGGCTTTTATGTCTAAAATTCTTCTGAATTTCGATTATTAAATTATTTTCATATGCAATTTTCAACCATCTTTTTGGACTGATACCGGACGACATTTCCAAGATTTTTTGGTACCGTCATTTTCTGAATAACGCTCAAAAGGTGTAGTGGTGGAAGAAAAAAATGAACCTAATGGGTTATATTGAATTTATTCTTGACAATTTTAAGTAGGACACTTACTTACCTGTCAACTTTCTTTCGTCAGGTTTACATGCTCTGATTTCCGTTTTTCATTTATCATGAAAAATTGACATGAATGCATATGACGAATCTTAACATGAATATACTTTTTCCTGTAACAAATAATTAGTTTTCGGTGCATTTTCTATAATTTTAGACATTTGCCATACGTGTTCACAGAAAAGTTGACTAGTTTAACCCCGCCGCAGCAGGTTTGCGCCTGTCCTAAGTCAGGAAATTTATTAAGCCTTTGTGTGTCTCGTCTGTTTTCTACTTAGTTTACTTCATGTCATAGGAGTCTAGGATGTTGTTTATTTCGCTGAACTTGTTTACTCTTTATCTAAGGGCCGACTCCGACCTGCCGTTGTGTGTGGGGTTTCCTCGTCGTTCATTGAAGATCTTATGGTGGTGTTGAGTTGTTATTACTTCCCTTTGGGTCGTTGTCTCTTTGACACATTCCCCGTTTCATTTTTATTAAAAATTATAGCTGAACAAAATTGCTTGTGAAACCTCGATGCATCTGTTTCTTAATGTATTTGAACTTCCTGATATTTGTATCTGCTATAAACCTACTTAATGACAACATAGTGAAAGTGCTGTTAATGTAGCTTCTGTATATGCGCATTTCGACAACTGATGGCTGTTTAGTGCAAATCCATTCGAAATATTTGGAAGTCCATCAACCAAAATACATGTAAAAGTTGATAGAACAAATAGCCGATAGGATTTAAATTGAAAGGCAAAAATGCAGCTAAGGACAGGGCTATGCATGAGGGAAATGCTAAGTTTTATAGTGCAGTTCGCTTGTAAATTGTGGCATGTGATTGCAGTTTCCGGCCATTGAAGAAGTTTACTGTTATCCTGTTTTTGTAATTCTTAGGGTTAGAAAATGACATTGACCACAATCCGCATCTTTCACAACATAATTTTTACTGAGTGCTGGGATAAACATTTCACTGACTTGCGACCTGTGAAAGGCAATTGCTGTTGAGTTGATTCCGGACACTGCCGCAATGGAAGCGGAGATTTGGGTAGCCATATAACCGGTTTAACGCACCATTTCTTTTGAAATGCTTGTACCAAGTCAGGACCAACGTGGTCGATAATTTTGACTGTTGTTTCCAGCTGTTTTGTCTTTTTGTCTCATGGACCTCGGCTCTTGACCACTCTGTTCGGTAATTCGGTGTTTCAGAATTGAAAATTCAATTTCGGTCATATAAGATTCAAAATCATTCAAGATAGGTTGAGTGTTATTGTCACTTATACATGGACTATACCTTTATATTTGTACATTAAAGCACTCGCAAACGTTCAGGGTCAGACTCGAATAACAAGGCAAGGTGTACATTACTTTTGGAGTGTAAAAAATTCCATTGAAGTTTTAGATAACTTAAAATCAATACAAAGACCGGTTTCGTCTATTGAAAGTTGTGATTTTTCTACACTTTATACAACCCTTCCAAATAAATTGATTAAATCTAAATGGGGACAATTTATTAAATGGTCTTTCAAATTTTCTGGTCTACAATTCATTTGTTGTAATAAAAAGCAAGGATTCTTCTCTTACAAAAATCATTGTTCCTGGACATGCGATGACATGATTAAGGCACTGAATCTTTTGCTAGACAACAGTTTTGTTCGTTTTGGCAACATCGTCTATCAACAGGTCATTGGAATTCCCTTGGGTACACACTGTGCACCTCTCATTGCAGATCTTTTCCTGTTCTGTTACGAACGGGACTTTATGAAAAAACTACAGGATGGAACCATACAAAACAGTGATCAACTTATTTCAATTTTCAACGATAACAGCAGTTATATTGACGATATCCTTACTATTGACAATCCCAAGATTTTAGACTATGTCGACCTCGTTTACCCACAAGAACTGAAACTTTATAAATCAAACAATGATTCTAAATACTGCCCATTTCTCGATCTATCATCGTTGACTGTGGAAAAATTAAAACTAAAATTTATGTTATATGGATAGGTAGTAAAAAACACAGTCAAAACCAAATATGTGTAAAGTATGGAGTGAAATGGGGTTCCAGTAAATTCAAGATGCTAGGTATTATATTTTCTGTTGATATTGATGATATTCCTAATTTGAATTGTATACCAAAAATGAAAGATATAGATAACATTCTAATGAGATGGTCAAAACAACATCTCACACCATTTGGGAAAATAACTATAGTAAAGACTCTTATAATTTCTAAATTAAATCATCTTTTCTTGTCAATTCCATCTCCTGATGAACCCATGCTGAAGGAACTCATTAGCAAAATTTTCTTATTTGTTTGGGATAATAAACCAGATAAAGTCAAGAGAGATGTTATATGTCAAAAATATTAGAAAGGGGGACTAAAACTGATAAATTTGTATGCTTTTTTTCAAGGTCTTAAACTAACATGTGTAAGACGGTTATTTCAGTCAGATGCAAAATGGCTTAAACTATTTAAATCTGCCGAGAACATTGATTTAACACTTTTAGTTTATATAGGACCGAAAGAACACTCCGATAAAATTCTGGAATGAAGTATATGATGCTTGGAATTGTTTGAAAAAAAACAAAAACCAAAATATCCTTGTGATATTCTTTTCTCATCTTTATGGAGAAATAAAGATATAAAAATTGATAATAGCAGTGTGTTCTATAAAGTAAGTGAGAACCGAATCGTCAATCTATAAAGATTGGGCAAAAAGGGGGGTCTTGACAATCAATGATATTATAGATACGGAAGGAAATATTATGTCATTTCAAGAATTTAAAACGACTTACAATTTTCAACCCATATTCACACTTTACAATGGATTGGTAAAACCAGTAAAATATTTGTTAATACTCTTGATATTGAACTTAAAGCTAAGGAAAATCAACCATGTTTNTTTGAATTTTCTTTAAATCTAAAAGGGTTCAAAAGATATGTTTGATATCCTGAACACGAAGGAGGTAAGCAATTTGGCAGAACAAAAATGGGATCAAGTAATAGACCACAACATGTTAAACTGGAAAAAAGTGCATCTGTACTGTACTAAATATACAAAAAATACTAAACTCAACTGGTTGCAGTATAGAATAGTACATTATAGTTAAAACACTCTGATGTTTGTACTTTCTGCAATGAGGAGCCAGAAACCATTCAACATTTATTTTGGGTCTGTCATAAGATATCAGAACTGTGGGTTGACTTGAATCGTTGGATTTTTGAGATGACAAATATAGAAAATTCCTTTGAATTAGAAATAGTTTTGTTTGGTACTTTATCTGGGAATGGTTTGAATCCTGATGAATATGTTAAGTACTGGAACCCCTGGAGTCAAATTCTAGATCCATAAAAATGGTAAATTACGTTTAGAATATTTAACTTTAACTGCCTGTCCATATTGAATTTATTAGTTAATATAATTCCTACTGTATGGTGTTTAAAAATATGTCATTCTTATCATATCCTATTTCTTGTATTTGTGATTGTCTTGTTTGTAGATGTATTATGTCATTGTATAGTTTATTTATGTTTTTGTAAATATGAAGTTATTCATTAAAATTATGATAAAAGGGATGATTTTGATTTCACTATTACTAATTTTTAGCTCACCTGGCCAAAGGCCATGTGAGCTTTTGCCATCACTCGGCGTCCGTCGTCCGTCCGTCCGTCGTCCATCTGTCCGTCCGTCCGTCCGTTAACTTTTATTCAAAGATCTCCTCTGAAACTACTGGGCCAATACTAACCAAACTTGGCCTGAATCATCACAAGGATGTGCTCTTTAAAGTTTGTGATTTTTATGTCCGTAGACCTAACAACATGGCCGCTGTTACTAAAAATAGAACATAGGGGTAAATTGCTGTTTTTTGAAAATTACTCGAAAACCATTACAGATATCAAAATTCTGACATGGAGGAAAATATGACCAGCATGATGAGATCTACCTGCCCTGCAATTTAGGAGAATATCCGTTTACCCGTCTTGGAGTTATGGCCCCTTTTCCGTAAGATTTTCAGTTTTTCGTTACTTCTGGTCTTATATATTGAAATTGATAGAAGATAGAAGTGAAGTTTGTATAACAAAAATGGTCAGCATGGTAAGATCTACATGTCCTGCAATTTTGAAGAAAATCTGACAACCCACATAGGAGTTATTGCCGCTTTTTCATTGAATTTTCACAATTTTTGAACGTTTTTACTTTTATTTCAAATTGTTGAGATAAAGGTTAAATGTGAATTGCAAAAGTGTTGAGGTTTTCCAGAACTACAATTTCTACATATGTCCAGCAGGTTCGCATCTCATCCAAGATGGCCACCAGCGGGGAAGATAGTTTAACATAGGACCCTATGTGAAATG
>MJUU01059660.1:4536-15087 GCA_002080025.1 Modiolus philippinarum | reverse complement strand
GGGACCAAATTTTGTCACAATAATCCTTGGGCGGTCCCCTTTAAAGTTTGTGATTTTTGCGTTTGTACCTCATCCAAGATGGCTGCCAGCGTGGAGCACAGTTTAACATAGGGACCATATGGGAAATGCATTCAAATGTCTTCTCTGAACCCACTGTTTTATGTTCATACCTCATTCAAGATGGCCGCCGACAGGGAACACAGTTTAACATAGGGACCCTGTGGGAAATGGATCAAAAGATCTTCTCTGAAACTACAAGGCCAAATTGAACCAAACTTGGTCACAATAGTCCTTGGGTGGTCCCCTTTAAAGTTTGTGATTTTTACTTTCTTACCTCATCCAAGATGGCCGCCAGTGTGGAACATAGTTTTACATAGGGACTCAGTGGGAAATGCATTCAAATGTCTTCCCCTCTGAACCTGCTGAGCCAATTGGAACCAAACTTGGTTAAAATTGTCTTTGGGTGATCGCTTCCAAAGTTTGTGATTTTTAGTTTGTACCTCATCCGAGAATGAAAATGTAACATCTGCTGAACTGATTTATATTATGAATGGGTGGTCTATAGGTGACACTGAATAAAACCAGTGACCAGGTGAGCGATACAGGCTCATGTGAGCCTCTAGTCCTTTTCTTGATGGCGACGTTCCTGCAGCACCATCATATGTATATATTTCAACTGGTACTATTTGCATGCGTCTGATCTACTTTTGACGACTTTAATGAATGTAACCTTGCTATCACATCCAAACTATTACAACAAGGTTACAGATTTCATAGATTAATAAACACATTTAAGGAGTTTTATAGAAGATATAAACATTTGGTATTTAAATATAATGCAACTCGGAAACAGCTTAATACAAAAGGCATTTCTCACCCTCGTTTTTACGGAAATATTAAAAATGTAAAAAAAAATGAAAAAAAAATGCAGAAAAACTGGGGAGTAACCTACTTTCTTTACGTAATAGGGGATATTGACCGGATAGTCTTCATGATTCCGTTTAATTGGCTATGGGATCCAATGACCTAAAGATTTTACAATTATACTGGCCTCTCACTGATACTGCCGATGTCTGCTGAAATCCATGATGATTCTTTACCAAACCCTTCGGGAAGTTTTGAATTTGATTATTATTCCGTAGTGCGACAGTGTTTTACCAACAGAGTAGGCTCCTTGAGCTAGCCGGCAGTTTAGCGGCGATCATTCCTCGACCCATCTTTCTAAATTACGTTTTGTCTATTCTTTCCTTTTCAAGATTGTGGTCTTAGAGTTTGTTGTCAACCTGTATTGGGTTTTATTTGTATGTTAATTATACTATAGGGAAACGGGATAGAGAAAGAGGAGGGTTGGCTACCCATAAACCGGTTTAACCCTACCACTGGCTGTTGCAAATGCCTGTACCAAGTCCGGCTATCCGGGTGCCTATCGTTATCTATGTTTGTCTTTTGTCATTTTATTGTTTTTTTTTGTACGGTTCCCTGGTTGATTGTGACATGTGATTGTAACGTTCGGCCATTGTAAGTGTTTTCAGTTATCTTTCCTTCATTAAGCACACGCTTGAATAACAACAATACTATATATATATATAATAAATATGTTATTAAACACAACAAATAAATTTGCATTTCAAAATATTTTAATATTTAATGTTTAAAAAATCTTTTCAACGTTTAATTTTCAGTAGGAACACATTTTTTGGTATGTATTTGGGATTGTAGTACAGCTTATTTCTCCATTCATATTGCAGATACACGTATTAACATTATCACCAGACATAAATTCCTGCTCCGTTGCGATGTATTTTCCCAGATGGAGGCAATATCCTACAATAAGTGATCTAAAATTAATGCCAAGGAACAATACTCATGCTTTAGATAATCATTATTACAATGATAAATAAGTGAGAACCGACCAAATAACCAAACGATAATGGCAACATCGGAAAAGTAAAGAAACATTGCCTCAACATTAGTAATGAACAGAACAGATAAATGCAAAACACATGCACATACAAAGATGAACAAAACGGACCCAATAAAAGATCGTGGGTGCGATTAGGGGCACAAGTAGAGTACGTATCTCCTGCTTCTTATAAGACATTCTCCGTGTTGAATATGTCAATTACGGTAGGAAAGTCAACTCCAGGGGAAATCAACTTTACCTGAAAGGGGAAAGATCTGTTGTCATCTGGGAAACAAAAATCCCGTAGCGGCCCAAAAGATCGTGACATCGACCGTACAATTTCAGTAGTGATGACTTCAATTTATGTGAAACATTGAAGGTGTTTCTTGTTACCTTTTTTTTACTTTATTATACCAAGCCACAATTATTTTCACAGTTTCAAGTAGATCTTTTAATTTCGTTTAAAACTCATTTAACCAACATATTTTTTATTGAAAGTCGTTGCTTTGCCGTCGTAAAATGAAACTTTTTTATAACAAAAAATGTAAAAACAAATGTTTGCGCCTAATTATCCGGTAACAACGTTTCTAATAACTAAATACCGAAGTTACTGTGAATTTTATTTCTGCATATGCGCAATATCATTGTGTATTTGAGGAACTAAACGTAAAAATGAACCAGATCTGTAACTTACATTGTAAGCATGCTATGATTACAGTTGATGTAAATAACAGAATAATAAAGTTCACATTGAATTAATTTTCTAGATACTGCTGGCTTTTGCTAGTGCCGGTACCATGTCCGGCTGTCCCAAGTTCCTATCACTGTTAACGTTTGTTTTTTTTGTATTTTTATTAAGGGTTTTTCCTTGTGCAGTTCCTATTTACTTTGTGCCATGTTGCTATGTTTTTCGGCCATTCTAGGTGTTTCCTGTTATCTTTTTTATTCTATATGGTCTTTTCGACAATATATTATGTCTCTTCCGTGCAGATAGAATCAAAACATTTTGAAATTCATACAAAAAAGTTACCAAAAAAAGTAAAAAGTAATTTTGTTATGCAGTACATTATGGTAAGCTATAATCCAAAAATATTCAGAAAACTTATTTATTACCAAAACTATCGTACTAGGAGGCCATTTTGAGCACCATGACCAAGTGAAATTCACGATATGAAGCCTCAGTAGTATAAAGGAGTTGGAATTCTTATAAAAAGTGAAAAATTTCTATGAAAAGCTAGGTAAAATTTTCGTATGAGGCGTATACCACACTGCAAGTGAATACCCTAAGGGCTTGTGTAACCTCTGCTGCATCGGTATTTGCATCGACAAACTGGTTTCAATTTTCAAGAATAATCGAGTCCCATTACAAACCATAAATTTATTTATCTTAACACTTGTTTCAAGAAGAAACCATTAATGAGCAGCATAAAAACCAATTAATACGGAAAGTCATAAACCCAAAAAGTGTCAGAGAGAAGTACTCATTAAAACTTTTCCAACTCCAAATCTTATGTTTTATAAGTATCGTGATTACGGTATGTTTTGTTGAATCTGAATTTATATGTTCCATTTATAAGGTCATGTATTCCAGCTGTATTAAGAGGTTGTCATTTGTACAGAGCTTGACTGTTTGTCCTATTTAATTTAGTTTGGGTTTATTTACTCAATTTTTACATTTTTATCTTGAACACTATTTTGCATCTATTTTTTCTTAATATGTTTTGAAGAAGTAGACCTGTAGTAGGGGGAGATAACTCCTTTTTATATAAAATAACTTTTTGTGATTGGTATGAATAAAACCCAAGATTATTAATATTTGTCATTAAATAGAAATAAAATATCCATATTATCAAGAAACTACACTCTTTTGATAAAACATTTCACAATGCCTTTGAATGGTATCTTAGAAAATCTAAAAATAAATGAAAGTCATATATTTGGAAAGGGGTGTAATTCTTTCAACTCGACGTTCAGCATTTAGGATTATTATGACTTTTTATGCAATTTTCCTACATTGTTGCAAAAACAGTACGGTGAATTTTTACAAAATTTTTACACAATTCATATGTGAAGAGGACCTTTTTAGTATTTGTGAAAACTGAATAATAGGATTTTCGTTTAGAAGAAACTGAATGCAGCTCTATTTCCAGCAATGTTTTGACAAGGTAATTTCTTTTGTACTGCAAATCAACACTCAATAAATGCATTTGACATTTATAATGTCTGATATATTGGTCTACAAATTTCTAAAAAGGGATTGAGCAATTTAGAGCTTATTATTGCTGATTCTTATTCATTTACATCTCAGCTCTTTTGTTCTAGCAGGGGTGATCTGAATTGGATCACCCAAGCAATCTCAACCCAGATAGAACAAAGGATATTTTTACTATCTTATTTTGGTCAAGGCCAGACTTTGAGAGCTGTTTAGTTTTTTTGACTTTGTAAAATTTTATGCTTTACTATCCAAAAGATTTTCAAAGTTTAAGATTTTAAAACCTTGAAAATGCAATTGCCCATAGTGGAATTTGAACCAGGATCGTCTCCTTCGCTAGACTTCTGCATTACTTATTACACCACGAACTCGTTGGAATTATCGTGTTAAAAATCATATATAAAGAATTGTTTGGGACACAATAAGGATATATATTATCATTTCAGTATAAGATATTTATTTCATGACATTATAAGCATGGAAATAATTTTTCAAAATGCATATCGGTTTTCTTTCACTTAATGTATTGTCTGGAATGAAATTAGTTATCACACTTGGACTTGGTGTGTCTGTATAAGCACATTCGGATTCCGGCCGTCGGGGTGGTCTTTTACAAGCACAGCGTCCTCGTTTATAACTTTTAAATATAGTACAGTATTATATGCGTAATGGCGATTTCTGAACAGTATTTAAGACTCCGAAGATATGACAGTTTATGTGAACTGTTTATCAAATAACTTTACGGTGAAACTTTTCAAAAACTTTTCTTGAAGTATATTGGCACATATTGGTTCCATATTGCAAATCTAAGGAAAATTGAATTTGTGGAAATGTTTGGGGTTAACTCGTCTCTACTGCCTTAATCTATAGGAGATAAAACAAAAGCACATCTATCACACATTGCAAAGCTAACACCATTAGTGAAATGATATAACCCGATAATACATTAATTAAGGTACATAAATTTATAATTGTATAATATATGCGTTTGTAGCCTTAAGGGACCGACTATTTAACCTGAAAGGGGGCTATGTTTTTTTTAAAAAAAATATATTCTGAAGCTGATTTTATGTGAAAAAGATATTTTGGCTGCAAAAATGATGAAAAAAATATTCTGAACGGGGATTTCTGCCCCAAAAATAATGCTTAAAAATATATTTTGTTTATACTAGTTAAAAAAATAAATAGACATTTTCCCGCGAAAAAAATATTCTGTCCAGTAAAAAAAAACATAACCCCCCCCCCTTTTCAAGTTAAATGGTCGGCCCCTAATGGGAAGTTACCAAATTTAATGGCACCTTCAGACACCTTCAGATAACTTGATAAAAAACCATAGAAGATGTAACTATTGATTTTCAATATATTTTATTTTTTATGAATATTTCAACATATATTAAGGTATTTTCGTGGTATTATTCCACCATTTTTGTCTAAAACTTGTTCATTAAAAAATTGAACAAATTAATGATTTAAAATATATAAAAAGTTTCAAAGTATTTGAAATTTTTATTCCTTATCCCTTTACAACATTTTCATTATAAAATGAAGAACTAAAACTTTGAGCTGTAAATCTGATGGTGGATTTACCGAACATAGAAATTACAAAAGGGAGATAATTTGATAAAAGAATTTCGTATGGATATCACTACAGAAATTAACATTTCCAAATTTATCTCTCTTATTCCAACAGTAACCCCTTATTCTTAATTTTAATACATGTGAACAATATAACAAGTTGAAAACAGATGCAAAGTATAATCAAAATCTGTGATAGAGTTTTTAAAGTTATCTCCTCATAAAGTCATTTTCCCCATCATTTTTATGTAAAATCATTAAACCGCAAAACAATGCTTAAAATTGATATTGAAAAAAATGTACGGAATTTTACCACTTCACATTTACATATCTCCACACGAGGTCTAATGTAAATTGTTTCTTTACACAAACTACTTCTAGATCATTGCGACTACTTAAAATATACAACTAACACAACATCGACTGTCAACACTGATTCAGATACCGAACAGAGAATTTTTTAAAATTTATTTTTATTTTTATTTATTTATTTATTTTACCTTTTTGCAGATTGCCATTTTGTTATCTTATATTTTACACAAACAGGTGGTATTTATATTTTTAAAATGACTAAATCAAAATTCAGCATAGAAAAAATGGCACGTCTGCTTTTCCCTTGTTGCAAGGCCTACTTACTTCCCTTTGCTAAGGGAAGAGTAACAAAAATTGCAAAGATATGCTACTCAGGTAGCAGTATATAGTTTCGGTCACGCACTCTAAATTCCCCACCCCCAAATTATAGCATAATCAAGATGAAGTGAGTTTGATTGGTTGTTGCGAGAGGATAAAATAAATTGGCTTAACATTCTTAATAAATTTTTAAAAGTGACTTCTGTCTGTACATTTTGATGTACACATACAATGTAGTGTTGTTTAGAGGCTTTGAGGAAGGTTAAATGTAGGGGCTAATTTTTGTGCCGTTTGAAAAAAATGTAAACATTCCATCCCAACTTCCAGCAAAAATTACAATAAAAACTTTATGGAATGGACCCCTGTTGCTGTTGATCTTGTTGGTCTAGAAGCATAGTACTTATGAAATTTCATCAGTACTATTGGCTATAATTCGCAGGAAACATGCGCATTTATGCCTCGGGATGCTGAAATACTTCAAAATACATATACATGTATTTTTGTGCTTGTCTACCACAGCCTACTTTTTACTAACGTGTACAGGGGACAAACTGTGAAATGATCAGCTTTTAAAGCATTAAATATGAAGATCTTCCTTTTTAAGTCACCGTTGTTCAAATTGTGGAACCGACTACGGCAAATTTTATCATTTTTTTTTTCGCTGAAAAAACTGTCATCTGCTACCTCAAATATTAGTACAATTTTTAAATTATTTATTTACCATTACATGATCAGCATGAATGAGAATGGACCCAAACTTTACCTGTACATTCCATACAATCTGTTGTTTGTGTACATGGATTTACATCACACAAAATATATTTACACACATCAAATCTGGTCTCACTTATACAGAACATGGCGTGATTCTCTATTTTCCCTGGTGGGTTATCAAAAGGTGGTTTGGCAAAAAACTTGAAACAGTTTGAACTTATTCTTCTTATGGAAGCTATAAAAAAGAATAACAAAGCATTGCAATTTAAGTAGTATTTGAATAAAACAAACTAGGACGAAAATTCATCAGTATTAATACAATGTGTAAACAAATAAGATATCAACGATATCAGTTATTCTATGATGACACCTTCGTCAGTTTTGTGTCATTCTCATGGTAAAAATTACAATCATGATGTCATAGCTATTCATAAACTTAGAACAAGGAGACCTGGACCAACCCCTGTTATAGTGAAAGTAAAAAAGAGTGATATTAAAACACAAATTATGAAAAGGAGGAGGATGTCAAAAACAATGTTAGACTTTATGATGACATCACTACTAAAAACCGTGACTTGTTAGATAGGTTAAAGAAACACAATGACATTGACTCTGCATATAACTTTAATTGTGCAATTTATGGTAAAACATCAGATGGATTGCAAGTCAGATTTGACATTAATGATGATATCCAAAGCAGGTTAGACTTTGCGAGAAATCAATGAAACAGTATTGATTCAACAACATCAAGGTCAGTAGTGCACCTTATTGACTTGACTTAATACTGATCTTTTTGATTTTTACTAACATTTATTTGTTTAAAACCTTATTTGAAAATTATCATTAATGCTATTTAAATGTTTAATTGCATGAGATTTGATCCAAAACCTGAAATTGTGTTTAGAAATAATATACTTTAGTATATATTTTATGATATGTAGATAAAAACCATATTTTCTATCACTATGATGGTATTTTTTCTTTTTATGTCAGATTGTAGTATGTTCTAATTTTTTGAACATTCATTAACATTTCGTTAGCAATGTTAAATACTTCCAGGATATTTTTCTTTCACTTTAGACTATTTTAAGCAGTCTAAATATTTTCCGGTCATAGTAATTGGTAATTGATTACAATATTTTTTTTATTAAAAGTTTCTTATAACGTCAATCGTTTGGCCAGCGTGCTGGCTCTTTTTGGCATATTGTGTAACATGTCCCACTGATACTTAATTGTACACTGATTTGATCTTGCCTATACTGGCTATACTTGGTAAAAGATATTAAGCAAACAAAAATGAAAATTTTTGATATCTAGCTTGTTTAATCTACTCTTCATAATGACAATAAAGGAAAAGTTTATTTTGACATGTATATATACAGGTCAATTTGTTATTAAGTAAAAAGTAAAAATAAATATGTCATTATTTACACTTGTCGAGAAATCAGAAACAAAAATTTTTGTAATGATTGCCAAAATTGCATTGGTTTTTCGGATCATGTTGAACAAATTGTTTTTTTTTCTAATTGTTTTTTTTTTTTTTTTTTTTTTTGTTTTTTTTTTTTTGGTGTTTTTTGAAGTTATAATTTTGTGTAGGGATGGTCAGTCAAGTCACTTGATTTTAGAATATTGGAAAAACAGCATAGAGAGTATTAAAATTCTGTCTTTAAATTGTCAGTGTCTCGGGGATATAAATAAAAGAAAAGATGTTTTTGATTATTTGAAAAATAAAAAATATAATATTGTATGCCTGCAAGATGCACATTTTACCGAATTACAGGAAAATAAGATAGAAGAACTGTGGGGTTATAAATCCTTCTTCAGTTCTTATTCATCTAACTCTAAAGGGGTGTCAGTATTATTTAATAATAACTTTGAATTTAAAATACATAGAGAAAAGAAGGACCCTGGGGGTAATTTCTTAATACTTGACATGACCATACAGGAAAACCGTTTAATTTTAGCAGTTATTTATGGTCCAAATAAAGATGAACCAACTTTTTATGAAAACCTTGTAGATCATGTTGATGATTTTGGAAATACAACACATATCCTTTGTGGAGACTTTAATCTAGTACTTAATCCTGATTTGGATTACTTTAATTATACTAACATTAAAGATAACAATGCAAGATTGAAAGTTTTAGAAATAATAGAAACTTATTCATTAATTGATCCTTATAGGGAACTATATCCAGAAAAAAGACGTTACACTTGGAGAAAAAGAGCGCCTCTTAAACAGTCAAGACTTGACTTTTTTCTTGTTTCTGAAAATTTATTGTCATCGTTGAAAAACTGTGACATCGAGTCAGGATATAGATCAGATCATTCAATAATTTCTCTTGAACTTACTTTTAATGGATTTAAAAGGGGAGAGGGGTTGTAGAATTTAACAATTCGTTGTTATATGATAAAGTATACTTAGATTTAGTAAAAGAGAAAATACTGGAAATAAAAAAAACAGTATATCTCCCCCCCCCCCCCNGTTGTTATATGATAAAGAATACTTAGATTTAGTAAAAGAGAAAATACTGGAAATAAAAAAACAGTATATCTCCCCCCAACAAAAAGATATGGATGTAGCCTTAATACCTGTCTTAGATATCATATTTCCTATTAATGATCAGCTATTTCTTGAGACTCTTTAAATGGAAATTAGAGGTAAGACGATATCATATAGTAGTTATAAAAAGAAAACAGATGGGAATAAAGAAAACAGTCTTATTGAGGAAATTAGAAATTTGGAAGAACAAAACATAAATTCCCTGGAAGTTTTACAAAATATTGAAATTAAAAAGAAAGAATTAGAAACCATACGGTCCAACAAATTGAAAGGTAATGTATTAAGATCAAAGGCCAAATGGATTACAGAGGGGGAAAAACCTAGTAAGTACTTTTGTAATTTAGAATATAGAAACTTTACAAATAAAATAATACCAAAAATCGAAAAAGATAGCGGTGAAATTATATGAAAACAGGAAGATGTATTAGAAGAGGTCAAGCTTTTCTATGAGGGTCTTTATTAAAAAAATAAATTATCTGCAGAAAGAATTGATTTAGATGATGAATTAAAAGATATTGAAATTAAAAAAAAATATCTGTAACTGATTCGGAAAGGTTAGAAGGCAAAATTACATACTCTGAGGAAACAGAAACCTTAAGAAAAATGCAAAGTGAAAAAAGTCCTGGATCATCAGGATTTACTACTGAGTTTTACAAATTGTTTTGGATAAACCTAGGTCATTTTGTAGTAAGGTCAATAAATTATGGATTTGAAAACGGACAGCTTTCTATTACACAAAAACAAGGTATAATAACTTGTTTACCAAGGGAGATAAACCTCGACAGTTTCTAAAAAAACGGAGGCCAATAACATTATTAAATACTGTGTTCAAAATTGCATCTGGTTCTATTGCAAATCGCTTGAAAGTGTTTTACATGAATTAATTGATGAAGATCAAACTGGATTTATAATTGGTAGGTTTATAGGGGAAAACACTAGATTGCTATATGATTT
>MJUU01059659.1:31273-63076 GCA_002080025.1 Modiolus philippinarum | reverse complement strand
CAAATATGAACACCCTACAACTAAAAGGCTACCTTCTAGAGGCAAGGAAAAAATTTTTTAATGATTGCCCTCAGGGCAAGGTCAAGGTCAAAATGTCACAATTATGGTACCACTAGAAAGCACTCATCGTAAGGAAGTTACATACCAAATATAAACACCCTAACGCTAAAAGGCTACCTTCTATAGGCAAGGTTAAAGTTTTTTAAAAATTGCCCTCAGGGCAAGGTCAAGGTCAAAATGTCTACAAGTATGGTACCACAAGAAAGCCCTCATCATAAGGAAGTTATACATACCAAATATAAATACCCTACCACTAAAAGCCTACCTTCTAGGGGCAAGGTTAAAGTTTTCCAAAAATTGCCCTCAGGGTAAGGTCAGGTCAAAATGTCTACAAGTATGGTACCAGAAGAAAGCTCTCATCATAAGGAAGTTACATACCAAATATGAACACTCTACCACTAAAGGCCCACCTTCTAGAGGCAAGGTTAAAGTTTTGTAAAAATTGTCCTCAGGGCAAGGTCAAGGTCAAAATGTCTACAAGTATGGTACCACAAGAAAGCCCTCATCATAAGGAAGTTATACATACCAAATATAAACACCCTACCACTAAAAGCCTACCTTCTAGAGGCAAGGTAAAAGTTTTCCAAAAATTGCCCTCAGGGTAAGGTCAAGGTCAAAATGTCTACAAGTATAGTACCAAAAGAAAACTCTCAACACAAGGAAGTTACATACCAAAAATCAACATCCTAGCTATTCAGGTCTCAATTCCACAAGCCAGGTTAAAGTTTTGCTGACGCCTACACCGGGGGTATGACAATAGCTCTCCGGACATTCGTCCCGGCGAGCTAAAAATTATTGGTCTTTGACATTTTCAGGAAATTTACCAAAGTTGGAACCGGAATCAAAATTCTAACACTAACAGCCTGTTACACATCTGCGCATTTTATGTACAAATGTCAATGTTTATGTATTTCTATAAGAATCAAAGACTGTATTCTACTTCTTAACAAGTAACATTGAAATTTTTAAGCAAAAAACTAAGTCCAAATTTGGAAAAAATACAGAAAAACTAGTAAAAAAAATCAAATTTTTCAGTTTGAGGTAATTTTCTGACCATCATCTAACTTTTGATAACTTTTTGTGAAATTCTAATAAGATTTAATAACTTCATTTGACTTCTAAAAACTTTTACCACAGGGTTAAAATAAATTTCTTGCGCAAAAAAAACTAAGTCCAAATACGGAAAAAATACGGAACAAGAGGAAAGCTGTCAGTGTGACAGCAAACCAGGTTTTCTTTTACATGGTCAGTACATCTTACACATAGGTTGACCCTGAATATTTGAAATGTCCTTATAATTTTTATTAATTTTCAATGTTAAACCATCCACCGAAGTAGCC
The DNA here is from genome assembly GCA_002080025.1 of Modiolus philippinarum. Taxonomy (NCBI): domain Eukaryota; kingdom Metazoa; phylum Mollusca; class Bivalvia; order Mytilida; family Modiolidae; genus Modiolus; species Modiolus philippinarum. Next base: position 61,676 of record MJUU01059659.1, on the reverse strand, counting down.
TATTTCTGAAAGTTCGGCAACTTGGATTTTAATCAAAAAGGAAAACAAAAGTACTGTGCACACCCTGATACACGTACAAATGATCTGCATTATAAAAACTTCTTGTCTATTAAACTGTAGGTGAAATGGACAAATGGGATACCCTATTGGTAAATATTTGACGTAAAAATGACTAAGTTCAACAATTGATATTTTTGATATAAATTAAGAATAAACTGTGGACACAGGATATGTCTCGCCCGCCCCTTGCATCGCCTTAATTTGCACATTGATCTACTGCAGCAGGAATAAAAAATCAGAAAACGCACCAAAGGTGCGAAAACCGAGTTGCGAACATTTGTTATTTTTCATAAGTACATCATTGGATAGGCAAATAGTTGCATATAAGCATACAAATTCTTTTATTTCAATCAGAGATTTATAATGGAACTTTTGAGGATGTTTGACTTTGTCCTAACTTGACTAAAAATTTGGCAGAGGTTATAATCTAGGTGATACATACTGCTGATAACTGCATGAAGTCAAAACATTCAAAGTCCCTTTTCAAAAAAAAAAAACTTTGGGCAAGGGTTCCCCTTAAAATTAAGTTTTTTATTGTTGCTGAAATTGCATAAGTATGTATCAGAATGTCCATTTTTCTAAAAATTTCCGTTTCTAGTTTGGTATACATGGCAACCAAAAGCTCCACTATCCATTGCAACTCATTTCAGTCCACCTCTCAAAAAAAAATTGGGGCAGGGGTTCCCCTTATAATCCAGGTTACATAACATATTGTTGAAATCAAACATTCCAAGCCCCCTTTCAAAACAAAAAAAAAAAAAGAATGGCAGTGGTTCCCCTTATAATCTAGTTTATACATATTTATGAAATTGTGAAGAAATATATGAAACAGAATTTTTTTCAAAGATTCAGTGTTTTGGTTTGGTTTCCATGGTAACTGAAAGCTCCACTATCCATTACAACCCATTTCAGGCCACCATTCAAAAAAAAAATTTGGGCAGGGGTTCCCCTAATAATCAAGTTTATACATATTGCTGAAATCAAAACATTCCAAGTCCCCCTTTCAAAATAAAAATTTGGCAGGGGTTCCCCTTATAATCTAGTTTCCACATGTTTCTAAAATTGTGAAGAAAAATATGTAGCACAATACTGTTTTTCTCAGATTCAGTGTTCTGGTTTGTTTTCCATGACAACTGAAAGCTCCACTATCCATTAAAACCCATTTCAGACCACCTTTCAAAAAAAAATTTGGGCAGGGGTTCCCCTTATAATCAAGGTAATATGTATTGCTGAAATCAAAACATTCCGAGCCCCCCTTTTTTTATAAAAAAAAAAATTGGCAGGGGTTTCTCTTATAATCTAATTTATGATGCTACAGAAAATATGTAGCAGAACACTTATTTATTTAAAGATTCAGTGTTCTGGTTTGTTTCCATGGCAACTGAAAGCTCCACTATCCATTACGACCCATTTCAGACCACCATTTAAAAAAAAGTTTGAGCAAGGGGTTCCCCTTATAATTCAGGTAATACGTATAGCTGAAATCAATGATTTACAAAAAAATCAGAATACACAAATGTATTTTTTTCAAGATTTCATTTCTATTGGACATTGCAAAGGACTTTTAGTAATATTGAATGTCTTCGTTTCTTCGTTTTCTGACGTTCCCATTGTCCTTGGATTGTTCTTTTCAGACTGACGATTCAGTTCTCACTTTCTTAACATTAAATTAATTACCTCCCTTAATTTATTACCTCCCTTTTTTTAATTTTGACTTGTCAATATATCATTTTAATGTTTTTGTCATCCAAAAAAAGTGTGTTGGTGAATATAATTAGAACTTTGAAATGAATTTACATCTTAAAGCAATATAAAAACTACTTTTGTATGAACAATAAAACTTTTTTAGTTATTTTTGTTATCAAATAATACCAAACCTGTGATTTTAGGCTTTATTGAAAAGTTTAATTTTTGTTACATTTTTTGAAGTTGTGACCTTGACCTTTGTAGCACCAACCTCAAAATCGACAGGATTCCTCCTCTGATCATAACTCATGTCTATGCCAAGTTTCATTTGGATGTGTATTGTGGTTCTGGAGATATTGTGTAGAAACGGATAAGTCAAATTTTTTGTTCTATTTTTAGAAGTTGTGACCTTGACCTTTGTCCGAAAAACCTCAAAATCATTAGGGATCTTCCTCTAATCATAACTCATGTCTGTGCAAATTTTCATTTGGATATGACTTGTGGTTCTCAAGATATCATGGGGAAACCAAAAGTTGACGCCCGGACGTCCAGACACCATTCATCAAATTATAAACCGAGTTCGACTTCGTCGCAACTCGGCTAAAAATAAAATATAATCTTTAACTGTATTTACAATTTCCTTGGGAAAAAATGATATGATCACTCATGCATGACTAAGGAGCCAGAGCCACCATCCTGGCTTGTAATCGGTATGTACTCCCAAGACACAACTGCATATCAAATATCAAGTACCTAGGACTACTTGTATAGCCTGTACAAACTCCCTGCTAAAAACTTAATGTGATCATTCATGCGTGACTAAGGGGCCAGAGCCACCATCCGGGTGTGGAATCCGTATGTACTCCCCAAGATGCAACTGCATGTCAAATATGAAGTGCCTAGGACTACTGGTATAGGCTGTACAAACTGCTTGCTAAAAACTTAATGTGATTATTCATGCATGACTAAGGGGCCAGGGCCTCCATCCAAGCGTGGAATCGGAATGTACTCCCCAAGACGCAACTGCATGTCAAATATCAAGTCCCTAGGACTACTGGTATAGGCTGTACAAACTGCTTGCTAAAAACTTAATGTGAACGCTCATGCGTGACTAAGGGCCCAGGGCCACCATCCGGGCATGGAATCGGTATGTACTCCGACACAACTGCATATCAAATATCAAGTCCCTAGGACTACTGGTATAGGCTGTACAAACTGCTTGCTAAAAACTTAATGTGATCGCTCATGCATGACTAAGGGGGCAGGGCCACCATCCAGGTGTGGAATCCGTATGTACTCCCCAAGATGCAACTGCATGTCAAATATGAAGTGCCTAGGACTACTGGTAAAGGCTGTACAAACTGCTTGCTAAAAACTTAATGTGCTCGTTCATGCATGACTAAGGGGCAGGGCCACCATCCGGGCATTGAATCGATATCTACTCCCCAAAACGCAACTGCATATCAAATATCAAGTGCCTAGGACTACTGGTATAAGCTGTACAAACTGCTTGCTAAAAACTTAATGTGATCGTTCATGTGTGACTTAGGGGCCAGGGCCTCCATCCGAGCATGGAATCGGCATGTACTCCCCAAGATGCATCTGCATGTCAAATATCAAGTCCCTAGGACTACTGGTATAGGCTGTACAAACTGCTTGCTAAAAACTTAATGTGATCGTTCATGCGTGACTAAGGGGCCAGGGCCACCATCCGGGCATGGAATCGGTATGTACTCCCCAAGACACAACTTCATATCAAATATCAAGTGCCAAGGACTACTGGTATAGGCTGTAAAAACTGCTTGCTAAAAACTTAATGTGATTGCTTATGCGTGACTGAGGGGCCAGGGCCACCATTCGGGCATGGAATCGGTATGTACTCCCCAAGACGCAACTGCACATCAAATATCAAGTGCCTAGGACTACTGGTATAGGCTGTACAAACTGCTTGCAAAAAACTAAATGTGATCGTTCAAGCGTGATTAAGGGGCCAGGGCCACCATCCGGATGTGGAATCGGTATGTACTCTCCAAGATGCAACTGCATGTCAAATATCAAGTGCCTAGGACTACTGGTATAGGCTGTACAAACTGCTTGCTTAAAACTTAATGTGATCATTCATGCGTGACTAAGGGGCCAGGGCCATAATCTAAGTAGGGATTTGAGTTGTACCTATAATAATGCAACTGCAAATCAAATACTATGGACCTACAACTAACATAAGCTTGTTAATTCACAATAGTTTGCAATTGTTGACGCTGCCGGAAATGTTATCCCTAAGTCTCGCTTCCGCGACTTTTTTGTCGCTGGCGAGACAAAAATCAAAATCAAAGTACCATGCACACCTTAGAAATACCGGTATGTACAATTGATCTACAAAATAAAAACTTCAAATGCTGTAGGAGATTTGCTCTGGACAAAGGGGGTACCCTATTGTTGAAAATTTGACATAAAAATGACTTCAACAACTGATATTTTTGACATAAATTATCAAAAATCAAAATCAAAATACCATGCACACCTTTGATATATGTACAATTGATCTGCAAAATAAAAACTTCCTGTCTCAAATACTGTAGGCGATTTTCTCCGTATGTAAAAATTTGACATAAAAATGACTAAGTTCAACAACTGATATTTTTGACATAAATTATCATAAATCAAAATCAAAGTATCATGCACACCTTTGATATATGTACAATTGATCTGAAAAATAAAAACTTCCTATCTCAAATACTGTAGGAGATCTGCTCCAGACAAATGATGTACCCATTTAGCAGCTGCCCGCCCCTCAACCGCCAGACATTTTCACAATTTTAATAACCGGATTTTTCCCATGGAAAACCTGGTTAAAAACTAAAAAAAAATTTTGAAATTTTTCAGCTAGAGGTAATTTTCAGACCATTATCTTGCTTCTGTCCAAATTTCAAATGATTCCATAAAGATTTGATGAAGATATTGATGTTTAGAAAACTTTAACCACAGGATTAAAATAAATGTTGACGACGACGCCCACGACAGAATTTTGGATTGCAGGAGAGACAAAAACAAGAAAGTAGATTTTCACATAATGATATGTCTGAGGCTGTTTCAAGCATCAGAACCAACATTAGCCTTTTTAAAAGTTGGCAGGTATGATGGAAAGAAAATTCCTGAAATATAAAAAAGACATAACATGTAAAAATCCTACGATTTCATTGGATAATCTGACGTCACTATATCTGAACAGCTATTTGTTTACCTTGACAGCAGGATACTATACTTGACGATGGGACTATACCTCACGTGACTTCTGGTTTACTATACTTTGCCTCATTTTAATTTTGATTTCTTTTATGTTATGTACTAAATTAATTACGGACTCCCCCCTCGGGAACCGTTTTCCTATAGTGTTGTCTGGTGCGAATAGTGCCCTCGCCTGTCAGCTCGTGCACTATACGCCCCAGATAACATTAGAGGAAAATGGTTCCCTCTGGAGAAGTCCATAATAGATTAATAACATTTGCATCTCATTTATATACTTGAATTACTATCTCGCTTTTGTACACTTTGAAACAGTAAGACCACCAGAGAACTTAGAGTGTGGGTATATACCCTGCTAAAAGATTTTTTGTAAACTACCTCAATCTCTCTTGAACACTTTGAAATCACTAGACCAGATGAAGGCTGCAAGTGGATGTTAAAAGATTTTCTGTCATCTTTTTTTCCCTAAGTTTTTTTGACACTGTTGATTTTGGGGGTGATGTACTGGGGGATTAAAATTGTTCTGCATTATTATTCTGTGATCAGTCTCCCAGTTCTAAGTAACAATAAAATCTACTGTACTTAGTTTTTAACAGCAATTTAGTTGTAGGATTGGTAGCCTAATGAAAAATATAATTGGTCTAAGGTTACACTTGATTAGGACTGTAATACTATATTGGTATTAAACTACAAATTAGTTCAGTGAAAATTTCTGGTGAAAAAGCCGGCAGAATGTAGGAATCATGGATATAGCCATATTCTATTTACGATCTGAGTGTAAAAATCATAGATATACTGCTGAAATTTACTTCTTTGGTGTCAGAAAACAAATATTTTGTAAGAAAAAAGTCCTTAAATTGACAAAAAAAACATCCTGAAACTCATAAGGGAGATAACTTAGATGCATTTCCAGATCATCAGTAGGTATTTAAAAGACTCTGTACCACAAATTGAGTAATTACAATCAAACAAGTACAGGTTATGGCATTGTTTTTTGTTGTTTTGTTTTGGTTTTGGTTTTCTTTTTGTAAGACATTCTAAAACGTCGAATAGTGGTTGTATATGCAACACAGTAGTAAATAGGAAAAATGAAAGGATATGGAGTGAATGACATGTGACAAAAATGCACACAATACATGTACATAGAAAACTCCAGTTTATCAAGGACAGGGCTTTTATTACTGTCTACATCTTGATGTCGCCTGAGGGTCTTCAACAAGAGGTGAACAATATTCACCCCCTCAAGTGAGATCAAGAAGGCCCCTAGCGTTCACATAAGCGGTATTCTTGACAAAAATTATATCAATGTCACTCCCTTGCTCCCCACCCACCATGGAGTGGCAACTTGGGCGATGCTCAGGGTTATCCAGCTAAAAGCACCAGGGTTACAACAAGAGAATAAAAATGTTAAGCAACATCGATCGCAGCTAAAATATGTCACTGAAGCAACACGTCGGGAGCGGTCAATGAGAAGAAAGTAAAACTGGGCAATGTCTGCCTACAAATATTTGTCATTAAGTAGCCCGACGAAAGACAAAAAAGAACAAAAACAACATTGATAGACAACACGGGGCACATCGAAATAGATGTAGGCAAACCTTGCAGTGTAACTAGGTTGAAAGGGCAAAAATAGTCGTGTGTACAGATTATAACATTTTAGTAAAAACAATGAAAATATTGAACAGCCAAATTGAAAAAATAAATGAATTAGTAAACGTATGAGAAATTCTCACACAGACAAACATGCCATAACTGAAATATTATAAGAGCATACACCTCAACACAGTAGTAAAACTGCTAAAAATGTCTCAGCTACATACTTGAAATGCAATTTTTCACTCCTTACCTTTATGTTTGTTTTGCACAATTTCACTGACTGTTTTATTTCTATTTACTAGTACATGTATAGCCATAATCATATGTTGCTTAAATTAATTACAAGTGTGTATAATGAATATTATTAAAAGTACCTCCACACTCATTCCATGTTCCTCTGGAGTCACATGTTTGGTTAGATTGGACTTGAATAGATTTGTTGGGAACTGAAAAGAAAATCAAATAATCTTATTAAAGTTGAAACTCAATTCAAGACACCATATTGTACTTGAGGAATATTTGTAAACTGCAACTTTCACTTTGACAACTGAATATTCTGGTGACATCTCAGTTGGATAGGAAACATTTAATTCAGACAAAAGAATCTTTGATGCATGCCCACTACATAAAAATACAGTATGGTTTTACATTATGTAACTTTAAGGCAATATATTAAACAGCCAATTCTAAGACTACTAGAAATCAGGCATTCATCTGAGCTTTTGTGTTCACATTTGTTCAGACAATGATAGTGGATTTTCACTTGTTGAAAATGTCATCCAATTATAGTAAAATGAGTGTTACATATGAAATGCATTAGAAAGTGGTAGTTGTTGGCAAATAAAGATAAGGATATATTTTGCTTGGAATGAAAAATTCACAAAAGTTATAATTTCAAGTGTAAGGGATATAATGAAAATATTCTCTTTAGATTTAAAGTGTAACAAGTAAAAGATTGTCTTTTTGTTGCTTTATTTGTTTATCCCTAGAGTTATCTCCCATGATGAAAAAAAATTAAATAGTTACAAATCTCTTTAATCAAATAACAGCAATATATTTCCTTTTGTTTCAATGTATAGAAATGAATATATTTACTCAATGCAAACAGTGAAATCAATCACTTGACTTAGTGTTAAGTTATTTGAATGGAAGACTTATATTTCTATGGAACAACACTCGACGATTAGATAACAACACTCCAGCTACGACTTATAATACTTCAGCTTGATATGTAATGACAAATAATCGTGGTTTCTATGATAGTATTAAATGTTCTCGTTGAAACAGATGTTTGTCCTCTGTTCTATTGATTTGACCATGAATGAGTGCTAGTCTAGTGCTGTATAACCATTGGTGACAAGAATCGGACAAATACAAACAAGGGAAGGCAGCAGTCAGAAATGACAGTTAATGCAACAGCTCATCAAAATTAATTGCAGTTGGAGTTAACACATGTGTTATTGTCTCATGTTCATTTACTTCATATCCTTTCGTTAAATATGTAAGACTAAGACATTTATTGATTCTGACCTTACCAGGGAACTCTGCCCTGATTTGTTTAACAATTTCTATTGAATTAAAAATTACCTTAAACCCCCAAAATATACCCAGTACATTGAAATGGAAATAAATTGCCGTATCTTTGTTTATAAAAGTGATCTTTGACCTCACTGGGGGTACTTCTACGAAAGCTACTGCCGTCCAAAGTGGAAGTTATCAACTTGAATTGATGGCATGACTCCAGCTGAGGGTGCTTTTTTTACAGACATCCATTGGGAGGTAACTGCTATTGCTAGTGCAGTACTACCCTACCAAATGAGAATGGCCTGACTGCAGGTCCTTCTTCAGACATCATTGCAACACCTAGGGTAAATGCTTGCTGCGCTTAAAAACATTTGACAGGAGAGATTATAAACTTCAAAGCACTTTGTTAATGGTTTTAGAGAGGTAAGAAATCATACGTACTTGAATTATGAAGAAGAGGCAAATGGATATATTCAGTATAGACATATATTTGGTCATGAAATGAAAACCTGAGCAATGCAAATATTCAATTCATGTCATCCAATTGATATTTTGCAAAATCATTTTAATATAAATCAAATTAAAAATTTCACTTTACATATCAGCAAGACAAACAGTTGTCAATATTCATAAATACTCCCTCCAAACATGGAATTAAATATGGTTATGTTTCTCCGATATGTTGATATGTATGTATTTATTCCTAATAGTAGGAGATTAAATTTGTCTTTATACTTACTGATAAAGAAAGTAGTTGAGCGAGGTTTGTATTTACCATACAATTTATCCCCGATAACATTGTTACAGTCCGCAGTATTTCAATGAATCTGAAGATATCAATTTTAACTCCGCTGTCAAAATATGACATGATAAAGTTTATTTTTTCTTTTTTGGATGAAAAGAACGTGCATGAAAGGATAATTTGTAGGTGCATTACCTTTTTATAAATTTGATTCAAAGACTTTGTATATACCCACTCAAAGTAACATAACAGGGTACTATCAAACACAGACTTGAGTGGTCTGTTTACTTAGCATGGCAATCCATTTTTGACCTTTTATATATCAATTTATTTGATCTCTAATAGTTTTTGTATATAGAAGTTGGAGGATAAAAACTTCCAAATTAAATCAAAAGTTTTTAGATGATATAAAACCATCCTCAAATCACTAGTTACCAAAATTTTTGTCCATTACCAGAATAAATCATAAAATAATGGAAGACAAAATTCTGAAAAATATTTTCAACAGTAAGAAATGAAATTAGAAGTAAGGTAGAAACTTGTTTATATTAACTTGTGACACCCCATAAAATAATAGGGGCAAAACTTTAGTTTTCTAGAGAGAATATGGTTGGAATGGCCTTACCCTTGCAGAATGGCATCACAAAAATTAAACACAGAATGCAATGATTTTTTTGTTGTTTTTCACTTGTTGAAAATACATGTACCCAGTCTTGATTCCTGACAAAAAAAATATATTTGCAGTTATCATGAAAGAGTATTTTGAAGAGTTATAGAGTTAAATGGCTATTGTTTAAGGGACTGTTGAAGAGTTTTAAAAGCTAAGATCCATGGCTATCATGAAAAGGACTGTTGAAGAGTTATAAAGGTTTAAATCCATGACTGTCATGAAAGGGACTGTTGAAGAGTTAAGCAGGTTTATATCTGCAGTTTTCAGGAAAGGATCTGATGATATGGCAAGTGAAATTAACCAAAATGTAGGGAAACCTAGTTTTCACCAGCAAAATAAAAAAAAATCCTGGTTTCCTGGACTACACTCAAGTTTCTTACAGCAAATGAGAGTTTTGGCTTACAAATAAATACACAACTCAGGATTCAATGAATTTCTAAAGCTAAATCCAAGCAAATATGGGTTTTGCTCAAGAAACCTACATTTGCTGTAGGAAAGGTTTAGTTGAAGCAAGTAAACTTTCCTGCCAAGAAACTTAGGTTTCTTCCAACAGCAAAAGCAAATTCTGATTTTACTGTCGAATGAAAACTAGGTTTCCTGGCCTAAACTCAACATTTCCTAAAACAAATACAGGTTTCTCTGAGGAAAACACATATTTGGTGAATTTCACTTGCCCTAGGAGGAAACTTGGGTTTAGCTTAAATAAATTTGTAGGATCCTCAGGGTTCTATGACATTGTAAAAGAAAAATAACATTGCTAAAGAAAAGTAGATTGTTCAGGAAACCCTAGGTCCTTATGAGGAAAACCAGGTTTCTTTAAAGGAATATACACTGTTTTTCTTGGTAAAATCCACACTTGTTGGAGGAAACTTGGGTTAAGCTTTTGAAACTCATTATATGTATTTCAAAGCTGTAACTCACATTTGCTGTAAGGTGTTCATGTTTAGTCAATGAAACCCAGGTTTGATGACAACAAACAAAGGTTTTGCTGAGGAAAACTAGGTTTCTATGCATTTTGGTGAATTTTGCTTGCCATATAATAAAGAGTTATACAGGTTTAGATTTGCAGTTTTCATGAAAGGATGAAGACTTCAAGTTTTTTCCATGCCATTTGACCCTTAATGTTATCGAATTATTGGTTCATTACTTATGAAAAAGAAAGGAAATGGGGTAAATGTCAAGGAGACAACATCCCATCTCCAAGTTAACACTACCCAAACTACTTGTTCTTTATCTGTATTTGTTTTTATTGACTTAAGTCACTTTATCAGTCTTAAGGAAAGGTGTCTTTAATAGGAAGGATCTCATTGCCATTCACTTCTTTTGCAATCCAGACCAGGCTAATGAATACATGAGCTATATGATTTTCAAATCATTTTAAAATGAATATAAACACTCTATAGTCTTGTGTCATAAAGTCACGACAGGTCAAGTGTTTTATTGATCATAAAGTAATAATAAAAGGTTGATAATCCAGTGATCATCTGAATTTATGAAACATATTTTAATATTTGGTTTAGTGTCTTTATGTTTGGTTTGTGGCAATATAAAATTGTTTACTTTTTAGAAATGTTTATTTAGATCAAATAAAATTAATATTTTAAGCTTTCCAATGCCATATAAAGTAAAACACTTAAAAAAGATCAAATTTTTCAGAATTTTATACACTTTGGGGGAATCCTGCCCAATGTGGAATCTGGGACATCATAAAGAGAGCAATATGATTGATATACTTCAAGCTTTTGTTATAGGTGTTAATATCATATTAGTAGATAGATGCAATCCTAAAATAAAAGGCGGCCATGTTTTTTTCAGAGCATTCTTTGTAAAGGACCTTCCATACATCATTCCAGTTCAGTTTAGTTTAATTCTTTTAAAAAGTTTCAGAGCAGATGTTGAAAATGATGTTTTTCTCATAGGTCCAATGTTAAAACTAAGATCCGCTCTGGCGGCCCTGTTTTTTTATCAGATTGGAACGAAATGAGCAATCTTCACGAAGAACCTTCAAACATAATCCTGTAATTTGGTTGGTTGAATTTGCTTCAGTTCTTTAAGAGGAGAAGATAAAAATGTGAAAAGTTAACACCAATCGACAGACAGATGAAGGACGATGGACAACAAATGGACGGTGGACGCCATTGATAGCAATAGCTCACACTGACCCTTCAAGTCAAGTGAGCTAGCAAGAGGCTATCAAGAGCCTGTATCACTCACCTGGACCATGGATGACAAAGATTGGATGTAGACATGCCAAACACAAATTTAAAGGTGGTCTACAGAGGACTTTTGTGATCAAGTTAGTTCCAATTGGATTAGTGGTTTCTGAGACCTAATTCTTTTATTGGAATCCAATATAAACTATATTGACCTTTTGGATGAGATGTGGTCCTCCCAGATACCTTTATTGGAAGGTACAATCAAAGTACAATTGTGTTCTAATTTGACAAATTGTTTCAGAAGGGATCTTTAAATGTATTTGAATGTATTATCCATTTTGACCAATTTCAGATCCCATTTCAAAAAATATTTGGGCAGAGGTTCTGCTTATTATCTACTGTTTACACATTTCTGCAAACAAAAAATATAAATCTTAGCAGAATACTTTTTTTCTAAAATTTCAGCTTTCAAGTTTGGTTTCCATGGCAACCGAAAACTCCACCATCCATTACAACCCATAACAGAATACCAATAAAAAAATTTGGGTAGGGGTTTCCCTTATAATCAATGTAATACATATTGATGAAATTCAAAAATTCACAGCCCTTTTTAAAAACAAGAGGCTCTCAAGAGCCTGTATCGCTCACCTGGACCATGGCTGACACAGATAAAAGGCATTTCCAATAGGAAAAACAAAACATAAAACTTAGCAGAATACTCTTTTTTTCTCTTAAATTACAGTAGTCTTGTTTGGTTGCCATGGCAACCAAAAGATCCAAAATCCATTACAACCCATAACAGAACCCCATTCAAAAAGAATTGGACAGGGGTTCCCCTTATAATCAATGTAATACATCTTGCTAAAATTAAAACATTCAGACCACAATTCAAATTAAAATTCAAAAATTTGGGCAGAGGTTCCCTTTAAAATCAATAGGGCCAATGTAAAAACTGTGTTCCTGCTGGCGGCCATCTTGGATGAGGTATTGACCTGCCGGATACCTGTTTTGGAAGGGACCATCTAAGGACCATTGTGGCTTAGTTTAGTTTTAAATGGACTAGTAGTTTCTGAGAAGAAGATCTTTGAACGTACTTTCCATAGGGTCCAATGTCAAAACTATGATCCCCACTGGTGGCCATCTTTGATGAGGTACGGACCTGCTGGATACCTTTTTTTAGAAGGGACCATCTAAGGACCATTGTGACTAAGTTTGGTTATAATTGGACAGGTAGTTTCTGAGAAGAAGATCTTTGAATGTCTTTTCAATAGGGTCCAATGTAAAAACTATGTTCCCCGCTGGCTGCCATCTTGGATTAGGTACAGACGTGCCGGATACCTGTTTTGGAAGGAACCATCTAAGAGCCATTGTGACTAAGTTTGGTAATAATTGGACTGGTAGTTTCTGAGAAGGAAATCTAAGAATGTCTTTTCCATACAGTCCAATGTTAAAACTATGTTCACCGCTGGCGGCCATCTTGGATTAGGTACGGACATGCCAGATATCTTTTTTGGAAGGGACCATCTAAGGACTATTGTGACTAAGTTTGGTTATAATTAGACAGGTTAAGTTTCTGAGAAGAAGTTCTTTGAATGTCTTTTCCATAGCGTCCAATGATAAAACTATGTTCCCTGCTGGCGACCATCTTGGATAAGATACGGACCTGCCGGATACCTCTTTTAGAAGGGACCATCTAAGGACCATTGTGACTAAGTTTGGTTATAATTGGACTGGTAGTTTCTGAGAAGAAGACCTTTGAATGCCTTTTACATATGGTCCAATGTTAAAACTATGTTCCCTCTGCTGGCGGCCATCTTGGATTAGGTAGGGACCTGCCAGATACCTTTTTTAAAGGGGACCACCCAAGGACTTATGTGACCAAGTTTGGTTCCGATTGGCCCAGTGGTTTCAGAGAAGATCTTTGAATGAAAACTTTACGACAGACGGACGGACGATGGACGGACGGACGACGGACGCCAAGTGATGGCAAAAGCTCACCCTGGCATAGCCAGGTGAGCTAAAAAGTTTGGACAGGGGTTCCCCTTGTAATCTAGTTTATACACATTGCTGAAATCATAAACAGAATATCTAGCTTTTCTAAAATGTCAGTTTTCTAGTCTGGTTTCCATGGCAACTGAGTTTCACCATTCATTTCAACCCATAGCAGATCACAATTGAAATTAAAATTTGGACAGGGGTTCCCCTTAAAATCCTTAGGGTCCAATGTTAAAACTATGTTCCCTGCTGGCAGCCATCTTGGATGAGGTACGGACCTGCCAGATACCTTTTTGTGGATGGGACTATCTAAGGACCATTGTGACTAAGTTTGATTCTAATTGGACTAGTAGTTTCTGAGAAGAAGATCTTTGAATGTCTTTTCCATAAGGTCCAATACTAAAATTATGTTCTCGCTGGCGGCCATCTTGGGTGAAGTACAGACCTGCCGGATACCTTTTTTGATGGGACCATCTAAGGACCATTGTGGCTAAGTTTGGTTTTAATTGGACTAGAAGTTTCTGAGAAGATCTTTGAATGTATTTTCCATAGGGTCCAATATTTAAACGATATCCCCCCCCGGTTGCCATCTTGGATGAGGTACAGACCTGTCGTATATCTTTTTTGGAGGGGACCATCTAAGGACCATTGTGACTAAGCTGGACTAGTAGTTTCTGAGAAGAAGATCCTTGAATGTCTTTTCCATGGGATCCAATGTTAAAACCATGTTTCGCGCTGGCAGCCATCTTGGATGAGGTATGGACCTTCCGGATACAATTCTTAAAGGGAACCACCCAAGGACTATTGTGACAAAGTTTGGTTTCAATTGGCCATGTGGTTTCAGAGGAGAAGACCTTTGAATGAAAAGTTTAAGGCAGACGAAGGATGGATGGACGGAGAAGGGATGCCAAGTGATGGCAAAAGCTCACCCATAGTAAGGTTAGCCAAAAAATGTATATCAACTACACAAACCTTAAACAATGTCATGGTGTATCACATGATACCAAGTCATATTTTCGCAAATTTTCCAAGTTAAAGGTCATTTTTCATTTCTTTCCAGAACCTATTATATGCAGAACCTCAAAATTAATGGTCAAAAACTTATATACTAAGTCCCAAGACAGTACGTAATTTCTGTCCTAAGTCATTTGTGGGAAACTTTCTGCGAATGAAGGGACAAACACATGATTTTGAGTTTCACATAATACCTCACTGCTTTATGGAGCAGTTTATATAAATAGTATTTTTATTGATTATAAAATGGGTATGATGCCCATTTTTCAGCAAAATAATAACATAAAACAGATTGCAATTTTTTAGGTTTTCATGAAAAAAAACAACACATTTATATACTCTTAATTCAAGCAACAAAAATCATCTCTATGGAGACATTGTGAAAGTGTTTATCAAAAACTCTGAGTTTGGTTTCAATCATCTTTGCAATATGATACAGATATAAGATCCAATGTTTAACTCAATAAAATCAAAGGAGGGGGTGTTTAACACAGTTTAAAATTCTATTACATAAGTATATAAATCTCTGACTAAATTTAAATTGTCTATGACCTTATAGCAGTGAACCAATTAAAGTCTATTAAAGATCAATGACAAATCAAAACTGTTTATTTTGATAGTATACTAAAACTATTAGATAGATCAAATGGATAAACAGACCAATAGAGCATTAATACAAAGAAAATTTACAATATTAGAACAAAACAATTAATCCAGTGAAATGAACCATAAAAATATATTTGATTTGAAAATTGTTTGAATTCTCACTGCATACTGTATAGTTTGTGTATTTCATTCTCTACTGATACACTTAAATTAACAGTTTTAAATCTTTATCATGTTTATAGAAAATGCCAAAACAGATCAAAACAGTCTTCAAATACTAATAATAACATAGGCTAAATAAACTTTACAGAACAGATAAAAAATAATAATTATATTTTTACACTTATTAAATTATGAAATAGACCAAGGTGAAATGAACATGGATTATTACTATAATTATTGGTTTAAATATCCATTTCAAGAATACTTCGACATAAAACATATTTAAACACATTAAAAGCCATAATAATTAAAATATTACTAGTAAACAGTGATTGTAAGGCCATTACCAAACTGTTTTTACTGTGAAAAGTTAATGATGTTTATCACATAAACATTTATCTACCATTAATATACAATACAGCTTAGAGATGTCAATGTTCTGAAAAACAGGAAAGAGCAAGTTGCTGGATTATTCACGTGTCTAAACACTTCATATCCAAACCTAGTGAAAACTGCTATATATTCATGACTGTACCAATATTCCCACACATAGAAATGTCCAATTACAAATAAGTAAAGGCCTATATATATATCCAAATTTCTCTACTTTCTGTTTTCCATAATTGTTTGTTGTCATTTCTATATAAAAATAAATATCATTTTTCGCATTTTGTGTACTATTTATGATTATTTCTAGTAGTGGGTCTCAATGTGGTTTAAGTGGGAAGCGTGATTGCACTTTTTAGTGAATGGGAAATGGTATAATTACAAAAAAGTGCTCATGAAAACAGGAAAGGGTATAGGGCCTGAAGAGAGTAGCGCTGAAAAAAAACCCCTGTGAACCGGGAATGGAATAATTGTTTAAGAGATTTTGCAAAATATTTTCCCACTCGTGAAATGGAAAAGTTAAAAAATATTGCCAGGTTTGGGGAAAGGGACCACCCATTTAGACCCCCTTGTAGTATGTACAATTAGAAGAACAGCTGTTATTTGCCGTTACATAAGATTGTTTCACTGCACATGAAATGATTCTTGGGAGGTTGGGTTTGTGCATTTTTTGCCATGGGTTTGCCCTTAATGGGCATATTTTACCAGCCTTCACTGTCATTCAGGAGTAAAATATTTGGCATTAATGGCCAACCTGTGGTAATATTAGTGTGTATTTAAGCTCCAATGAATTATTTCTAAAATATTCACTCTGGTAGTTTGGCAATTAGTATTTATTTCGTTTTGATAATGTGTCTACCAGCGTTTTTATTCATTTTGACAATGTGTCTACTTCTGTTTTTATTCATTTTGACAATGTGTCTACTGGTGTTTTTATTCATTTTGATGATGTGTCTACTAAGTGTTTTTAATAATTTTGGTAATGTGTCTACTGGTGTTTTTATTCATTTTGATAATGTTTCTACAGTTGTTTTTATTCAGTTTGATCATGTGTCTACTGGTGTTTTGATTCATTTTGATAATGTGTCTACTGGTGTTTTGATTTATTTTAATGTGTCTACTGGTGTTTTATTCATTTTCATAAAGTTTCTACTGGTGTTTTTATTCATCTTGATGTGTCTACTAGTGTTTTGGTTTATTTTGAGAATGTGTCTACTGGTGTTTTAATTAATTTTAATAATGTGTCTACTGGTGTTTTTATTCATCTTGGCAATGTGTCTACAGGTGTTTTTATTCATCTTGGTAATGTGTCTACTGGTGTTTTGATTTATTTTGAGAATGTGTCTACTGGTGTTATGACTTATTTTAATAATGTGTCTACTGGTGTTTTTATTCATCTTGGTAATGTGTCTACTGGTGTTTTGATTTATTTTGATAATGTGTCTACTGCTGTTTTTATTTATTTTGATAATGTATATCTACTGGTGTTTTGATTAATTTTGATGTGTCTACTGGTGTTTTTATTCATCTTGGTAATGTGTCTACTGGTGTTTTTATTCCTTTTGATAATGTTTCTACTGGTATTTTTATTTATTTTGATAATGTGTCTACATGTGTTTTTATTCATCTTGGTAATGTGTCTACTGGTGTTTTGATTTATTTCAATAATGTGTCTACTGGTGTTTTGATTTATTTCAATAATGTGTCTACTGGTGTTTTGATTTATTTTGATGTGTCTACTGGTGTTTTTATTCCTTTTGATAATGTGTCTACTGATGTTTTTATTCATTTTGATAATGTGTCTACAGGTGTTTTTATCCATCTTGGCAATGTGTCTACAGGTGTTTTTATCCATCTTGGCAATGTGTCTACAGGTGTTTTGATTTATTTCAACAATGTGTCTACTGGTATTTTTATCTATTTTGATAATGTGACTGCTGGTGTTTTTATTCATTTTGGTAAAGTGTAAAGGTGTTTTGATTTATTTTAATAATGTGTCTACTGGTGTTTGTATTTATCTTGGTAATGTGTCTAATGGTGTTTTAATTCATTTTGATAATGTGCTACTGACGTTTTTATTCATTTTGATAAGTGTCTACTGGTGTTTTTATTCATTTTCATGATGTGTCTACTAAGTGTTTTTAATAATTTTGGTCATGTGTCTACTGGTGTTTTTATTCATTTTGATAATGTGTCTACAGGTGTTTTTATTCAGTTTGATCATGTGTCTACTGGTGCTTTTATTCATCTTGGTAATGTGTCTACTGGTGTTTTTATTCATCTTGGTAATGTGTCTACTGGTGTTTTTATTCATCTTGGTAATGTGTCTACTGGTGTTTTTATTCCTTTTGATAAAGTTTCTACTGGTGTTTTTGTTCATCTTGATAATGTGTCTACTGGTGTTTTGATTTATTTTGAGAATGTGTCTACTGGTGTTTTGATTTATTTTAATTATGTGTCTCCTGGTGTTTTTATTCATCTTGGTAACGTGTCTACAGGTGTTTTTATTCATCTTGGTAATGTGTCTACTGGTGTTTTGATTTATTTTGAGAATGTGTCTACTGGTGTTTTGATTTATTTTAATAATGTGTCTACTGGTGTTTTTATTCATCTTGGTAATGTGTCTACTGGTGTTTTGATTTATTTTGAAAATGTTTCTACTGGTGTTTTTATTCATTTTGATAATGTGTCTACAGGTGTTTTTATTAATCTTGGTAATGTGTCTACTGGTGTTTTGATTTATTTCAATAATGTGTCTACTGGTGTTTTGATTTATTTTGATGTGTCTACTGGTGTTTTTATTCATCTTGGTAATGTGTCTACTGGTGTTTTTATTCCTTTTGATAATGTGTCTACTGATGTTTTTATTCATCTTGGCAATGTGTCTACAGGTGTTTTGATTTATTTCAATAATGTGTCTAATGGTGTTTTTATCTATTTTGATAATGTGACTGCTGGTGTTTTTATTCATTTTGATAAAGGGTCTACTGGCGTTTTTATTCATTTTGGTAAAGTGTACAGGTGTTTTGATTTATTTTAATAATGTGTCTACTGGTGTTTTTATTCATCTTGGTAATGTGTCCACAGGTGTTTTGATTTATTATAATAATGTTCTACAGGTGTTTTTATTCATTTTGATAAAGTGTCTACTGGTGTTTTTATTCATCTTAGTAATGTGTCTACTGGTCTTTTTATTCATCTTGATAATGTGTCTACTGGTGTTTTTATTCATCTTGGTAATGTGTATACTGGTGTTTTGATTTATTTTGATAATGTTTCTACTGGTGTTTTTATTTATTTTGATAATGTGTCTACTGGTGTTTTGATTCATCTTGGTAATGTGTCTACTGGTGTTTTGATTCATTTTAATAATGTGTCTTCTGGTGTTTTATTCATTTTGATAATGTGTCTACTGGTGTTTTTAATCATTTTGATAAAGTGTCTACTGGTGTTTTAATTCATTTTGATTATGTATCTACAGGTGTTTTTATTCGTTTTAATAATGTGTCTACTGGTGTTTTTATTTATCTTGGTAATGTGTCTACTGGTGTTTTTATTCATCTTGATAATGTGTATACTGGTGTTTTGATTTATTTTGATAATGTTTCTACTGGTGTTTTTATTTATTTTGATAATGTGTCTACTGGTGTTTTGATTCATCTTGGTAATGTGTCTACTGGTGTTTTGATTCATTTTAATAATGTGTCTTCTGGTGTTTTATTCATTTTGATAATGTGTCTACTGGTGTTTTTAATCATTTTGATAAAGTGTCTACTGGTGTTTTAATTCATTTTGATTATGTATCTACAGGTGTTTTTATTCATCTTAGTAATGTGTCTACTGGTGTTTTTATTCATTTAATAATGCCTCTATTGGTGTTTTCATTCATTTTGATAAAGTGTCTAATTGTGTTTTTATCCATTTTGATAATGTGTCTTCTGGTGTTTTTATTCATTTTGATGATGTGTCTACAGGTGTTTTCATTCATTTTAATAATGTGTCTTACTGTGTTTTTATCCATTTTGTTAATGTGTCAGCTGGTGTTTTTATTCATTTTGATATTGTGTACTGTTGTTTTTATTCATTTTGATAATGTATCTATATGTGATTTTATTCATTTTGATAATGTGTGTTTTTACTCTTTCTGATAGTGTCTCACTAGTGTCTAAATGTTTATAATCTGTTAGTGAGTTCATTAAGTGTTAATATTCATATTGATAGTTTTTTCTATTAGTCTTCATATTCAGTTTGATAGTGTGTTTATAAGAGTTTATATTTATCTGGATAGCATGTTTATTCGAGTTTATATTCATATTTAATGACAATTTCTGAACAATTCCATTGACACAGTTGCTGTCAGTTTCAGTGTTGGGGTAAGCCAAAGATCCTGCCAAGTATTAATCTCTTAATCTGATTTTGGACAGTGAGGTACAAGGCCTGAAAAAATGTACATTTTTAAAACATGGCATTTTTATAATTCAAGTCTATAAATTTCAAAAGTATTAACAGTTATTAAACATTTACAATACATTTTTTATGACACTCCATATTTGATTCAAATCAACAAGACTATTGTGAGAAAAATTATAACACTATTGTCAAAAAATCACTAAAGTAGATAAATTTAAATGAAAGAGAAATTGTCTATAGAATGAATTATGGGGAGTCAGATTTCATTTCTACTTAATAATATGTATCTACAAAAATATTTCATTAAAAATGTTGGTCTAGATATGGGCCAAAAAGCCTTGCAAATTTATTCACAAAATGTTCATTTGCAGCAATACTTATACATCGGAAAATAATCAATCACAACGCAGACCCCATCCCTCCCCTAAACACAACATTCTTATCATGATGCCGATGTGTACATTTTTAAATTAAATATCTTAAAACAGAAAAATCAGTACTAAAACAGGTTAATTTAAACTAATAACATTGAGAAACATTTTTGAATTTCTAGTTTAGGTTGAAATCTCATGTCCCATGATGAGACTATCAGACCAACGAGTATCAAATAAGCATTATCTTAGCTGGTATAACATACTTTTTTTAATGAATTTCATTGCCTTTAGAGACCCTATAATATAAGGGGGCCACTCTTACATACACTTGGTGCAGTGTTTTAGCTAGAGCTGTATACTGAATGTCATATTATAAGGATAAAGCAATCAACTCATAAGGACAATTTAGGTAAAAAAAATTAATGGACTCTCTTATGAACCACCTGTGAGGCATTTATGAATCTCAAACTTCAAGAATTTATATTTGTAATAACAGTATTTATTTTGGTTTCTAATTTTTATGATACCCATAATCTCTAATTTAAATAATCAACAATAACAGATAAATATTGTTAATCTCTAATCTAAATATTCAATTGAAGTTAAGGACAAAAAATAAATCAGATTTAAAGATTAGTACAAGATTGATCACACTAATAAGTATATATTGCTTGCTAATTTTTTGTGTATTGGTAGCAAGATCAATTATTTCTTTATATAAATCTGTATAATTGTCAATTGATTCAATCATGAAAATTTAATTTCTAACATTGAAGTTGATATTTTATGTCATAATGAGTGATTTTATGGGTCGAGTTATGCACTTATGTCATGCATTTTCCATATTTTAAAAAGACATAAAGCAAAATCCTGCATGATTGTCAATCAAACTTTAAGATCAAAGCTACTGTATCTGTATATGACAAATCCTTTTTTGAATCTTCAATAAATTCAAACAACAAAAATGAAAAAAACCCTAAAATTAATGTACATAAAACAATGCAACAAAATTAATTTAGATGCAATATGTGTATTTGATTAGTTGTTTAGATTAATTAAAAGATAAAATGATCATAATCAAGTCACAACAAAATAAATCTTATTTAAAACAATACTATGTTTGGATGGAGTAAAAATCTGAATTCGACAACAATTTAACACACGCAATCTAAAAATAACATGTGAATTTCTTACATAACACTAGGTTATGACAAGAAAAATCTCCCATTACAGATAAAGGAGAGGTTTGGGTACCCATAAACCTTTTCAACCCTACCGCTGGTGTTTGCTAGTGCCAGTACCAAGTCCGGCTGTCCAGAGTTCCTATCGTTGTTTACATTTGTCTTTTGTCTTATTTGTGCTTTCCTGCGTAGTTACCTGGCAGATTGTGGTGTAAGACTATAATTTTCAGCCATTGTAGATGTTTCCTGTTGTCCCTTTTATTTCATTTACAATCCCTTTCTCTTCTCTTTCTTCTCTTCAAGTAGAGGGGGTGATCTGATCACTATCCTTGGCTAGTGAAGAAAAAAAATTTCACAAAAGAAAAGGTATAAACTACCTAAATCTAAAAAGTTATAACTTACCCCAACAGCCCTAGCCAAACACCTGCAATAAAAAGTAAAAGCTTAAGTGATTTTTTAAACTAAATAAAAAATCCTTTAAGAATAACAGAGACAAAAAGAATTTCAATAAGTTAAAATTGTATGAAAACCAGGACAGATCCCTCTTATTAAAAGTACTTATGATGAATGTTATGAATAGTTTTGGATCATATATAAGGAATATAACTGTTTTATTTCTGAAAATTTTACAGCACCAATTAGATATTTGATAGTCATAAAATGAGTTTATTGCTAAAGTGTCTATGAAACACAAAACACTTATTTATTACCATAAAATGTCCAATTGATGTTATGAAATTACAGACATTCCCTTTTTTGAGCTTCTTAATCTTTACATTTTGAAGTCCCAAAGAACATTCACTGTACAGGCAAAAAGATTATAATTCATAGTAGGTACATGTACCAGACAGGCCCTGATACATGCATAACAATGTTATATTTATCTTTAGCCTATGCATGTAGGATTGTCAACACAACATAAAACATTCTTACACTTGTATCTTTGTGACATAAAAATTATAAATAAAAAAAAAAGTTTTGAGAGGAAACAAAGGGTTATTGTGCGATTCTTTCACAAATGATTACTGTTTAACCAATATACAGATTTATTTAGTATTCGACATGTACAGATACTGACTATTTAAATCTCAAAAGAATTCATTTACAACGGAAATTAAGAAAAAGATGATCATATTATAATATATTAATACAGAGAATTTATGGGACTATAAATAAATTAAAGTGTACAATAACATACAGTTATTGACTGGGTCTGAAAACTACAGTTGTTTTGTTTGACCCGAGGACTGAACTGTTGCACGAAGCTGTATTACATTTATGTTACTGCAAACTTTCAGTTTTTTTTTAAGGTAGACAGACACTAATATTCATATCCATGAGATTTTGTTGTAATTTGGGACTATCGAACAACCAATCATACTTACCTGAAATATGTAATAAAAAGTATGGGTCAACATGCTTGTTGTTTCTAGAACTGAGATCAAAGTTTCCTCATTTTCAGCCAATTTTTCACATAAATTAACAAAGCATGCACAGGGAAAATATGGAAAGACAATTTACAACTTGATAAAAATGAGTTTTTTATCCATGAGAATTTTAATAAATATTTAATGATATGATCTAAATGTTTTAACGATAGTTCAAATGTAACGGTATATGTCACAATGCTTTTAACGGAGATATTTTACAAAATTTTCAGATTAAACAATATTTATGGGAAAGGGGAGCTAATTCGCGGCATACGGGACGAAATATAACGTCTCAAATCTGTCATTCAATTATTACATCACAAAGGAAAAGCTGTCAAATTACTGCTCCGACACAAAAATCAAACCTACCCTGTAATCGACTCTTTATTTTTCAAATGCATTATTTAATTACGCAGCACAACAGTGTCTATCTACCTTAAATAAGCTCCATTTTAGTTGTGTAGACGACAGGAGATCATGTAATATGGGTGTGATGTTTTTTGAACCAATCAAAATAAGGCCGGCCGTCAACAGTTTGGTTGTGGTCAACAGACTGAAAACTGGTGACTGGTCAACAGATCATTTTTTTGGTTAGAGAAATAAAACAGACAAATTGTCGATTTTTTCTTCCAATGCATTTATATAGGGGAAATATCATAAGGTATAACAAATGATATCAACGCACCTAAACTAGAGAGATCTTTTTATGATTAAAGTAAAATCAAAACTTGGAATATTTCTTTGCATTAAAAAAATTCTTTCATAAATCTAAAAATATTTCTGTATTATTTACAACATTCATTTTACAAAGCCTATAGCATTTAAAAATCTGTAAAATTAAACCTACAATTGTCTTACTTCCGGTAATCACCACAGAAAATACCTGTATCAGATACTTTTATATTCAAAAGGAAATTTTTCAAAAGCCACATCTTGTAGATTATCGAATTCCAATTCAAAATTGGATCAACAGAATAGCTACGGCAAAATCTACATAATGATTTGAACTTAATGATAAAACATGGTAAAATCCAATTCATTATAACCATGGCAGGTTAACTATAGTTAAATCTAAGCCAGCATTTGAGGTTTATTATAGCCATGGTAAAGTTTGTTAATATCGTAAATGTTTTTATAGTTAATCAATCGGTGTAACAAACATTTCAAACAACTTGTAAATTAACATTGTGTATATTTCTGAAGAAATCGATTCTAGTCAATATAATTCCAATAAACTGCCATTTAAAGAGTTTTAGAAATATCACTTGAAATGACTTCCTCAAATAAAAACTCATCAATACTGGAGAAACAACCTGTTTTATAATGTATTTCTGAACAGTGGCATTAAAATGTTGAAGGAGTAAAGAAATAAATAAAATTCAAAATATTCAGGGTCATGGAAATGTTTTTTTTCTTCAAATAGTTTACAGAATTGTACCATAAACTTATTTCATATATGAATACATCCTATTTTCTCATCTTGCATTAAAAAAAATTGAGGTTTGAGAAGTTTGGTTTGAAAAAATAGTTCCACAACATTTTGAAAAGTCGCAAGTTGTCAAAATCTTGACTAAAAATTACTGTAATTTCTGTTATATTGGTTCTTGTATTGTGATGCAGACTAGTTATAATACCCATGGAGATTTAATACCTCTGGATTTTTTAGACTTCTCTCAAAGGCTTAAAATAGGTCCAATTCCCAAAGAGATTTTTTGAAAATTATGTACATTTTCCCAAATTCTAATCTTTTATCCAGTAATTCAATTTTCCAAATAATTTTTTTTGGTCAACTTAAATTTTCCCTAAAAGTTAAAAAATGTCAAAGCCCAAATCATTCTGAAAAAACTTGAAACAAGGTCTGGTAAATGGCATATTATTTCAGGTAAGCAATCAAAGCAAGATCGTGTGCTTCTTCTGAACTTTGCAACCAAAGCAGGTACCATAAAAAAATCTTTGAATTAGAGATACTATATTCAGACTAAAAATTAATAATGACAAAATTTCTATGTTGTAAAAAGCAGTTTTTGTGATATAAACCATATATCTATAGTAAAAATAATACTTACCCAAGTTCATCCCAAGTCATAAAACCACGGAAACGTGGACAGTCAACATGAAACATTTCTTTTCCTTATGTTAGAATCCAAAGATGCTATTTGGCATATCACTTCATAAATCTGGCATTTTTTTTCTTCTTCCAGCAGCAAAACACATTCCCATTTTCCTTTTATATTAAATATTTTAAGAAATAGTTATTTCCAACTATGATTTTCTCATATAGATATACTCATATGATAATTTTGACTGGGAAAATAAATTCAGACAAAAATATTAAATTTCGTTCAAATGCATTAAGTTATGCTGAAATTCACAAGCTCCATATCTAACATCGGAAACAAAATGATCACATTCCTTTTACATTCTAGGTAGCTAAAATCCCGTTTCTAGATGATAAGTGAAAGTTTACTATATACAGCACGTTTTCTGTTGTATTTATAACAGACCAAATCACCGGGATTTAAATTGTGCACTAAGGTTCGTTTAATCTCTAATCCATTATTTACCTTTTATATTCAAGTGAAATGAACAATCATTTACCCATAGATCACATTTCATACACATTATACCATTTCATTTTTCATTTCAAATAATTTTTGTCTAGATCCGAAAAAAGCCAACTTAGTAACGACTAATATTAAATTATATAAATCAATATTAGAAATATCTACATAGTATCATTTGACGATTGTTCTTATCATAGCAGAGTTTGACATATTGTATATATTTAAATGTATTCATTTAACAGACCAAGAAATCTGATTTGATATAAAAATATTGACAGATCAAATAATATCATTAGAGATCATTGACATCAATTAAAATAAAAATGATTAATGTCAGATTTCTAACATTTGTTTGACTTTCTGCTTTTGTCTAAAAATATTCTAATTCTTTTAATAACACTCATATCAAGGATTGCTTATTAACACATTTATAGATTTTAGAGCAATATTTTAAAATTTTGCAAGTTTGAGGGATAATACTCTCAAAATATTCATAAAATTACTGTTTTATAAACAAAATTTTTGTTTTTATATACAAAATATTGAAATGTGAACATCAATTCTTTTTGCAAGAACTATTTTGCTGTTTTACAATAAAATGACATAAAATGTATAACTTTGTCACTTTTTTTACTGATAAATTACCTGTCTTGGTGACTTCAGGTCCATTCCAACACTTTATACATGCTCCTTGTAGGCACATTCAAAATACAAATAACAGCTTGAGAGTAATGACTTGTAAGACATCTGAGCCAATTACTGATGATACTGGTAATTTGTAGGTAATTGTTATATAGAACTAATGATTTAAGCAACACATAATACACTTCTGATGACTTCATAAAAATTCCACTTCACAACTGATAACTTCATCGAAATTCCATTACACAATAGACAACTTCATTAACATTCCTCTTCACAAAAGATGACTGCATTAACACTCCACTTCACTACATATGTCTTAATTAACATTCACTACACTACAGATGACTTGATTAACATTTAACTACACTACAGATGACTTCATTAACATTCCAGTTCACAACAGATGACTTCATTAACATTCCACTTCACTATAGATGACTTCATTAACATTCCACTTCACAACAGATGACTTCAGTAACATTCAACTTCACAACTGACGAATTCATTAACATTCCACTTCACAACAGATGACTTCAATAACATTCCACTTCACAACAGATGACTTCATTAACATTCCACTTCACAACAAATTACATCATTTACATTCACTTTACAACAGATGACTTCATTAACATTCCACTTCACAACAGATGACTTCATAAACATTCCATTTCACAACAGATGACATGTTTAACATTCCAATTCACAACAGATCACTTCATTAACATTCCAATTCACTACAAATGACTTCATTAACACTCCAATTCACTACAGATGACTTCATCAGCACCCCACTTCACTACAGATGACTTGATTAACATTCCATTACACTACAGATAACTTGATTAACATTCCACTTCACAACAGATGACTTCATTGACATTCCACTTCACAACAGATGACTTCATTGACACTCAATTTTGCAACAGATGACTTCATTTACATTCCACTGCGCCACAGATGACTTCATTAACATTCCACTTCATAACAGATGACTTCATTATTACTCAATTTCACACCAGATCAACAGATGACTTCATTAACATTCCACTTCACAACAGATGACTTCATCAACATTCCACTTCACAACAGATGACTTCATTAACACTCAATTTCACAACAGATGACTTCATTAATATTCCACTACACAACAGATGACTTCATTAACATTCCACTTAACAAAAGATGACTTCATTAACATTCCACTTCACATCAGATGACTTCATTAACATTCCACTTCACAACAGATGACTTCATCAACACTCATTTTCACAACAGATGACTTCATTAACATCCCACTTCATCAGATGACTTCATTAACACTCAATTTCACAACAGATGACTGATAAACATTCCACTTCACAACAGATGACTTCATTAACATTCCACTTCACAACAGATGACTTCATTAACATTCCACTTCCCAACAGATGACTTCATTAACATTCCACTTCACAACAGGTGACTTCAAAAACACTCAACTTCACAACAGTTGACTTCATAAACACTCCACTTCTCAACAGATGACTTTATAAACACTCCACTTCACAAAAGATGACTTCGTAAACATTCCACTTCACAGCAGATGACTTGATTAACATTCCACTACACAACAGAGAATTAAATAACATTCCACTTCACTACAGATGACTAACATTCCACAACACTGCAGATGACTTAATTAACTTTTCACTACACTAAATATGAATTGATTTACATTCCACTTCACTACCAATGACTTAATTAACATTCCAGTACATTAGACATGACTCGATTAACATTCCATTACACTACAGATGACTTCATAAACATTCCATTCACAACATATGACTTCATTAACATTCCGCTTCACAACAGATGAGTTATTTAACATTCCACTATACTTCAGATGACATGACTATCACCCCATTTTATAACAGATGACTTGATTAACATAACACTACACTACAGATGACTTGATAAACATTCTACTACATAACAGATGACTTGATTACTACAGATGACTTG
The DNA here is from genome assembly GCA_002080025.1 of Modiolus philippinarum. Lineage (NCBI taxonomy): Eukaryota > Metazoa > Mollusca > Bivalvia > Mytilida > Modiolidae > Modiolus > Modiolus philippinarum. The sequence continues at coordinate 33,224 of MJUU01059659.1, read as the reverse complement.
ATTAACATTCCACTACACTACATATGACTTGATTAACATTACTTTACACTACAGATGACTTGATTAACATTACACTACACAACAGATGACTTCATTAACATTCCACCACACTACAGATGACTTCATTAACATTACACTACACTACAGATGACTTGATTAACATTACACTACACTACAGATGACTTCATTAACATTCCACTACACTACAGATGACTTCATTAACATTACACTACACTACAGATGACTTGATTAGCATTCCATTACACTACACTACAGATGACTTGATTATCACTTACTACACTACAGATGACGTGATTAACATTCTACTACACTACAGATGACTTGAATAAAATAACACTACACTACAGATGACTTGATTAACATTCCAATACACTAAAGATGACTTGATTAAAATTCCACTACACTTGAGATGACTCGATTAACATACCATTACACTACAGATGACTTGATTAACATTCCACTACACTACAGATGACTTGATTAACATTCCACTACACCACAGGTGACTTGATTAACATTCCACTACACTACAGATGACTTGATTAACATTACACTACACTACAGATTACTTGATTACTACAGATGACTTGATTAACAATCTTCTACACTACACTACAGATGACTTGAATAACATTCCACTACACTACAGATGACTTGATTAACATTCTACTACACTACAGATGACTTGATTATCATTTACTACACCACAGATGACTTGATTAACATTCCACTACACTACAGATGACTTGATTAAAATTAGACTACACTACAGATGACTTGACTAACATTCTTCTACCCTACACATTCTAATACACTACCAATGACTTCATTAACATTCTACTACACTAGAGATGACTCAATTAACATTCCATTACACTACAGATGACTTGATTAACATTCCACTACACTACAGATGACTTCATTAACATTCCACTACACTACAGATGACTTGATTAACATAACATTACACTACAGATGACCGTTCCAAGTTGGGAATATGACGGCTTGCCAAAAATGTTCTGTGTCGGATTGTGTTCCCCTGATTCAGTCGAATGTTATACAGATTTTCTGGTCTCTTCCTTTGATCGATTTGGACTTTTATTGTCACTTTTATATTCCACTACACTACAGATGACTTCATTAACATTCCACTTCACTACAGATGACTTGATTAACATAACATTACACTACAGATGACTTGATTAACATTCCACTACACTACACTACAGATGACTTGATTAACGTTACACTACACTACAGATGACTTGATTAACATTCCACTACACTACAGATGATTTGATTAACATAACACTACACTACAGATGACTTGATTAACATTAAACTACACTACAGATGACTTGATTCTTATTTTACTACACTACAGATGACTTCATTAACATTAAACTACACTGAAGATGACTTTACTATGCCCTATCAAGTTAATTTCTGGTTAGATTCTCATCCACCAGTAACAAAAAATCTGGGGTGGATGGGGGGTTTATTTGATTTTTTTTACTGATTTTCACTTAAATTGATAGTAATTTAAAGAAAATTTCTGATAAATTGAAAAAACTAGAGGCTCAGAGACTGAGCCTGTATCGCTCACCTGGCAAAATGCTTCTACGCCATAAATGACTAAAAAAGATGTTTCCTTACTAATGGGGTCAAATGTTTAGCTATGTTCTTCATTAGCACCCATGTTTTTTGTCTGATCCTATTGAAATGAATAATTTTTGCAAAGGACCTTCTATACATTTCAGAGATGATGATTAAAAGGATGGTTATCTCATTCCTGGCTCTAATGTTAAACTATGTTCTGCACTGGAGGCCATCTTTTTTGTCAGATCCGAGTACCTTCCATACATCCTTACTGTAAAGATTGGTTGAATTTGCTTCAGTAGCGTCAGGAGATAGCAAATAGATGCTTTTC
>MJUU01059659.1:0-14387 GCA_002080025.1 Modiolus philippinarum | reverse complement strand
TTTCCCTGAATATAACCCTAACCCTTTCCCTGAATATAACCCTAACCATTTCCCTGAATATTACCCCTAACCATTTCCCAATAATAACCCTAACCCTTTCCCTGAATATATAAAACCCTTTCCCTTTCCCCGACTCTAACCCAATATAAAAGCCCTAACAGTTTCCCTGATTATAACCCTAATCCTTTCCAATAATATAACCCTAACCATTTCCCTGAATATAACCCTAACCCTTTCCCTTAATAAAGCCATAACCCTTTCCCTGAATAAAACTCCAACCATTTCCCTGAATATAACCCTAACCCTTTACCTAAATATAACCGTAACTCTTTCCCTGAATATATCAATAGCCCTTTCCTTGAATATAACCCTAACCCTTTCCCTGAATATAACCCTAACCATTTCCCTGAATATTACCCCTAACCATTTCCCAATAACAACCCTAACCCTTTCCCTGAATATATATAACCCTAAACCCTTTCCCCTCAATTACCCTAACCCCTTCACACGATATAACCTTACCCTCAACTGGATTATAATCCTAACGATCTCCAACCATTTCCCTGAATATAACCCTAACCCTTTACCTAAATATAACCGTAACTCTTTCCCTGAATATATCCCTAGCCCTTTCCCTGAATATAACCCTAACCCTTTCCCTGAATATAACCCTAACCATTTCCCTGAATATTACCCCTAACCATTTCCCAATAATAACCCTAACCCTTTCCCTGAATATATATAACCCTTTCCCTTTCCCCGACTCTAACCAATTATAAAAGCCCTAACAGTTTCCCTGACTATAACCCTAATCCTTTCCAATAATATAACCCTAACCATTTCCCTGAATATAACCCTAACCCTTTCCCTTAATAAAACCATAACCCTTTCCCTGAATAAAACTCCAACCATTTCCCTGAATATAACCCTAACCCTTTACCTAAATATAACCGTAACTCTTTCCCTGAATATATCCCTAGCCCTTTCCCTGAATATAACCCTAACCCTTTCCCTGAATATAACCCTAACCATTTCCCTGAATATTACCCCTAACCATTTCCCAATAATAACCCTAACCCTTTCCCTGAATATATATAACCCTAAACCCTTTCCCCTCAATTACCCTAACCCCTTCGCACGATATAACCTTACCCTCAACTGGATTATAATCCTAACGATTTCCCTGAATAAAACACTAACCATGTAGCTGATTATAACCTTTCCAACCAGGGAACCTGAATATAATCCTAACCCTTTCCTTGAATAAAACCATAACCACTTCCCTGTATATAAGCCTGACCCTTTGTCTTAATAAAACCCTTACCCTGCCCATGAATATAAATCTATACCTTTCCCTGACTTTAATCCTAACCCTTTTTCTGAATATATAAATGCTAACCATCGGGATTAGTTTAAGTAAGACTTCACTGAACCTCCAAGTAATTTTTGGATTGAATATTTTCATTTTAAAATGGTGTAACAGCTAGAGGCTCCTTTTTTGACTTACAAAAATAAATTTTTGAAAAAAATATCAAAAGATTTGTAGGCCAATTGTACGTGTAATTAGCTGAACTGGCTATAACCAGGATGAGCTTTTGTTTTAACCATCACTTGGTATCAGTTGTTTTCATCAGTACCCGGGGAAAGCAAGAGGTAAAACATATGTGCCGTAAAACAGGGTCTGTTTTTCACACAACCCTGTCACGAACAGGGTCATATTTTTCACCCTTGTAACTATACCATTCTGAAGTTAGACTAGTAATGTTTTTAGTAAAGTCATGTACAGGACTACCTCATAAAGAACACTAACCCTTTTCCTGAATATCACTCTAACCGTTCCCCTCCTTATAACCCTAAGCCATTCCTGGAATATAACCCTATAGCCCTTTCCCTGAATATATCCCTAGCCCTTTCCCTCAATATAACCCTAACCCTTGCCCTTGAATATAACCCTTATAGCCCTATCCCTGAATTTAACCCTTACCATTTCCATGAATATAACCCTAACCATTTCCTTGAATATAACTCTAACCCTTTCCCTGAATATAACACTAACCCTTTCCCTGAATACATCCCAAGCCCTTTCACTGAATATATCCCAAGCTCTTTCACTGAATATAACCCTAGCCCTTTCCATGAGTATACATGTAGCCCTATAACCCTTTCCCTGGATATAACTCTTAACTCTTTCCCTGAATATATCCCCTACCCTTTCCATAAACATGATGAATTTAACCCTCACCTGAATTTTACATGTTATTCTGGAATCTTCAAAGGGGTAATGGGTCAATTCCCTGTCTGTGGGTAAATTTTCTACAGACTTATACACACTGTACCAAGTCAAACACCTTTATAAGATATCTGAATTGAGAGGGTCTTGAATAAATGGACATGAAACCACAGGCATGTATTTTGGATATTCAGGGTTGACCTCTGGGTAAGATATGCTGTTTTTTTAAAATTTAAGAAAGGGTAAGATATACTGTACATGTAAAAGAAAACCTGGTTTTCTGTCACATTGACATCTCTCCTCATGTTATGGCTTTTTCTGCCAAGAATCTATACAATATTTTAGATAAAAGATTTACCTGGAATTTGTACAATGATGTCATTAAATATAATCAGATATCCTGCACGGCCATGGACATTTGCGCAAAAAGGTAGGACATTTGCAAGGACAATTGTGCAAACGAAAAGAAGACATTTGCACAAACAAAAAGTGGACATTTGCAAAAACGAGAAGTGTGCATTTGCGCAAACCATAACTGAGTTCTGTTTTAATGATTTTTACCCAATTGCGCAAATCTTTATTCAGCATATTTTTTTATTCATATTTAAAACGTAAAAATAGCACTTTTTACAGTTTAATAATCTATTTAGAAATCTCTTTTGGCTTTGAATATGTGATCCATGATGGTCATGAAGTGGAGTCGTGATATTTCGTCATTGATGTTATATTTGAGACAGATTTATAAAGGACTTATAACTTTTTTCTTTTCAATTCAAGGAGTTACAGCTGCTGATCATTGATGTATCTTATTTTGATGTAGCTGATAGTCTGTTATCAAAAATGGTTTCCAAAAAACAAATCTTCAATATATAATTCAAAAATTTGCTTCATAAAGTTAATTTGCACAAAAGGGCTTTTAACTAACAAAAGGTAACTTAAAATCGTTTGCGCAAATGTCCGATTTTCCTTTGCGCAACCATCCACTTTTCATTTGTGCAAATGTCCTTCTGTTTTACAGGTAAATTTGCTCAAATGTCCATCGCCCATCCCGCATTAACATTCAGGGGCATTACTAAAAGAGTGATTTTAAAATACTTATTAAAGTAGCATTTAAAATGACTTAAGATGTTGTGAAATTATTAAAATTTTGATAAAACATGTAAAATAGTCAAAGATTACTTACCTTCAGTAGTAAATATTGATGAAATATATATTTTGCTACTTAAAAATAACAAAATCTTTGCTTCTATTGCTGTTTTTTCTTTCTAACTCTAAATAAGTACCATTTTGTTAAAATAAAGGCTTCACATGATGGCCTATTACTTTGTTTACAGCTTTTTTCAAGTGGTGCCAATAATTTTCCCATTAACTTCAAAGCTTCAGCTTTTGGATATGTTCTCAGTTCTTGATGCTGAAAGTTAGTAGGGGGTCGCTAAAAATATACTACTTAAAGAGGGTGTTTTTTGCTGAGAAATAATAAAAATAAGAAGTGATTTGGATGTCAATTATAAAAGAAAGAAAACTCTTATGGCCGGTTTCCTGGCTCTTTTAAACGTATTATATTTGCAATTCTTCAATGAACATACCAATATTCCTAAAGTAACACATATAACAAGTCCTTCTAAACTCAGTCTATTATTTGCCAATCAACCAATCAAGATTCTATAGAAATTTTATTGTATACCAATTTGTACTGCCTGAAGGGGTTTGGTTTGATAATCCAGTAATGACAAATTGGTATACAATATAATTCTATAGAATCTTGATTGGTTGATTGACAAAGAAAAGATAGGAGTTTTGAAGGAGTTGTTATAGGTGTTACTTGAGGAATATTGGTATGTTCATTGAAGAATTGCAAATATAATACGTTATTGAGCCAGGAAATCCGCCATAATTCAATAGAATAAGTTAAACAAGTGACTTAAAAATCACTCATTTTAGTAATGCCCCTGACTTATTAATTATGATTTTTCCTAATCTAGGGCAAGATCCCTGAAAGACCGCCACCTGAATTATTACAAATTTCAATTTTACATTTACCAAATGGTCATAGTACAAATAAGTTACAACCCCTCTGGCATACACCCTAAGGGTTATATAACTACTACATAATGGAAAACAAAATGTCATTGTTCATCAGAAATTAAATAATGATTAGATTTCTGACAGAAATAAGCAATGGAAAAATAGGGACATTTCCTTTCACATACATTTCGAAGTTTATGCATATATATTTGCAACTGTGTGAAAAATAAATGTTTTGAGTAAACAACACAAAATTTTTGATAAAGCTTGATGTATTTTAAGTCAAGTTTAAAACAAAAATTATTGCAAATTAATATTACATACCATGTTTTCTAAACATCCCTCATATATAAGTTCACTGAATTTTGATAAATATAATTACTACCGGTATGTCAATTTTTCCACTGGAAATAATTCCTTCAACATGTAACCAATTAAACTTTACTATTTTAATTTCAAAATCACAGGGGACTCAAGTACAAGGATTTTTATCAATAGTAAATTGATCATGAAATTACACAAGATATATTACATTTCAAATCAAGCAATGGAATTAAACAAGGACAAAATACTCCCTCAGACTATCATATGTAATATGCAGAGTAGACAAGATACTACTGAACTGAACTTGGGTAATTAAATTTGAGATTAAACTTAATTTTGACTGCATGTGAATTTGTTCATTTATTACAATCTTGTTTGGTTTGCCAAAATTTAGAAAGAAAAATTCCAAAATAGTCCAAGTTGTCAGTTTTAGTAAGGTCAGTACAATCAAATATAACAATTTCAATTTGTAAGTCTTTAAATAAATTATTTAAAAATTTCAAATAATGATGAATTCACAAAATATAGGGCCATTTTAAACCTTTTAAATACTAGTACCATTTTATCTTATTTTTTTTATTTATTTATTTCATTTTATTTTTTCTATTTTTTCGAAGTAGTACAAACAAATTAATTCATTTGTTAATTTTTAGGCAAAACTGAAAGAAGACCTTCACTTACCAATCATGTACAGATTCCCTGGAAGTATGTAATCTCCATATGGCTTCATTCTTAATGTGCCATTAGGTCCCATGCATGCTGCAGTTGTAGGTAAAATTGCAGACATCATCATTTCTGGTGAAGTACTTCTCATCTTTGCTGCTAATTTCATGTAGTTGGAAAGTCGTTCTGACAGGAAGTCTGATACACGTATCCTAAGTTTTGCTGCAGTCCCAAATACAAACTTGTTGTATGAATTCAACAGCCCATTTCCCTTACGTTTTTTACAAGGGGAAGCCATCATTAACAATTAAAATAAAATTTCTAAAAGTGATTTGAGATTTAAAAAATATTGTGGGAAGATAATTCAATATTGTTTGAGTGGTTCTTTATACAGGACATCACTCATATCTACATCCACTAATTAAAAATTAATTTAACCAACCAATAATATTGCTCAGGAAAGTGTCAGTTAATTCATACATGTAACAGTATCATTTGATTGGTTAAACAGTCAATTGTTGAATCTCTGATATGTAACAGTTAATACTTTATCATATAACATGTTTTTTTTTGTTTTTTTTTGTTTTTAATTTTTTTTTAATTTGTATTTTTCTTTTTGTTTTTTGTTTTTTTTTTTTGTTTTGTTTGTTTTTGTCGTTTTCTTTATTTGTTTTCTTTTGTTTTGTTTTTGTTTGTTTGTTTGTTTGTTTTTTGTTTTGTTTTGGGGGGTTGGGGGGTTGGAAAGCAATTCAACATGACTGAACTTGATCAAGCATGAAGTAATAAACTATAAGTCTTCCTAAAATTAATTAGACCTGCAGCTTCAAGACAAATCAAATGTTTTTAGATGCAGACAAAAGAAAAGTAACCATTGATCAATATTCAACAGAAAACAAACTTTCTAAACATATTCAAAATGAACGAAGAAAAGATCAAGGTATGGTCACAGAATTTCATTTCCTAAAAAAAAAAACACTTTTTCACCCAAAAATGCAAAAATTAATGAAAAGGATGAATTTTGAACATTTTGTGCCCCAACCTGTAAGATTTGGTAAAAAAAATACTGTTATTGTAACTTTTAACATTCCAACTTCCTAACAAGCTCATTCTAAGAAAAGCAAATCTTTGACTTTGGTTTTCTAACACTTCCAAGAGAAATCGTTGCTGTGACTTGTAAAAGACAGTTTTTTTTTCTGTTTTTTTACAAAAATTTACTTGCTTGTTTTGTACATTAAAAATTTAAAAATACATAAAAAAAGGCTGATATGGCTAAAATATCTAGGGAGCTAGATAATATTAAAAGTGTGGTGCGTTTTTTGTGTTGCTCAGTTGCAATTTTGCCCCTTTGACCTTTTATTTTGAAAACAGTCAGATTTACGCCAAATCCACTGACAAACTACAAAAAATAGAGCAGTGCTCAAGGTCCCCCGCGTTAGAGTTGTATGTTCCTTTTACCTGAAAAACGGTATAAGATGAAAAAAAAATGATTGGGGAGAGTTTTATTGCATTTTTCACGAGGAAGCATTTGCAAAAAACCCCATCAAAATCCGATGAAAAATAAAAAAAAAATTTTTTGGCACCCCCACCCCCCCCCAACACATTTGAACCCAATTATCTTGAAAACGGTAAGAGATACCAGAAATCTGTTGGCTTTAGTATGAAAGCATTCATTGAGAGGAATCTAATGGAAAAAATCCCATCGAAATCGGATAAGAAATAAAAATTTCCCACACGGACCAAATTTTGGTGCAATAAATTCTATTTTTAGAAATTGTGACCTTGACCTTTGACCTACTGACCCCAAAATCAATAGGGTTCTTGCCATTCCCTATTCCTTCCATCTGAATAAGTTTTGTTTCAATCGGGCAAGGGATACTCAAGTTATCATCCGGAAACGAAATCCAGAATGACGGAATGACGGAAAGGCGAATTCTATAGTCCCCCGCTTTCGCGAAAGGCCGGGGACAAAAAGCAACAACAAGAGGAATCTATAAAACAATCCCATGAAATCTGATAAAAAAATTAAGATTTTCACTATCATATACAAAATAAAGATTTTCCCTAATTTGAAAAATTGTAATTTTGGCCCTTAAACCCCTTAAAACCAGGAAACCTTGGAGTTACGAAAAATCTGTTACATATTTCTGAAAGCTAATACAACAAGAGGAATCTAAAGAAAAAAACCCATAGAAATCAAATGAAAAACAAAATTTAGATAATTTGCATATTTTCCATTTTTGCCCCGTTTGGCCCTAATAGCTCCGAAAGGAAATGAGTTATCAGAAATCTAATGTTAAATGTTATGTTAATTTTTCAAGGATCCAATGCAAAAAAAACATGTATCAAAGGTGGACTACAAATAAAGAAATAGGTGTGCAAGATAGAGGTCATCAAATTTTTAGATACCTAAAAAGGCAATATAATTATACAAAACACTATGTGTGCTGGCACTATATTTGTTATTAATAAAAGAAACTTAACAACTCATATGTGTAAGGGATAGATCAAATAAGCAAATAGAATTATGTATAAATGATATATTATTTTATCTTAAGACCAAAGACTTCCTTGATCAGACATATTACAGATGATTTTATGTATATAATTCATAATTTTTACATAATCAGAACAGTAAGTTACTAAACTGGACAATTTGTAACATATCAGTAAACAGATGTATATGTTTGCAGTTAAATAACTTGTTTATGATCAATGAATATTTTAATTAGAGTAATACATTGTACAGTGATCTGTTGATGGCCTTGCCTATGTAAAAATTGGTTTAAATGTTATCAAACCCCCTCTGTGCCTAAATATGACTTCCATTTGAGAGTTAAAAATTTATAGATGTCCCTTTGTGATTAAAGCATCATGATCCTTTGATCAGCACAACATTTTATGCTTTTGTGCTAGTTGGAAAAAACAAAACTGATAAATTAAAGTTTTTTTTTCAAAAATGATAAATTAAAGCTTTTTTGTTGAAATATTGTATCATATTCATTGCTTTTTTTTCTAATATAGAAAAAGATATAAAGTCCTAAATAAAAAATTGCACTAAAGAAAGAAATGTCATTCATCATTCCTCGTTACTTGTTTCATTCATAAATAGTTGTTTAGTTCTATCAGATAAACTCTTTGTCTTTACAAATTATGGACACAAACGTTTGAATTACTGTATGGGACCACACCCTATGTTTCCATGCCACTTTTGTTTTTAATTAATTTGAGAATTAATGCAAATATACAAATGTAGTAACACTGGTGCCATCAATGTACTAAACAGATGGTAAAGATGTAAAATGTAGGTAACTATTGAGATCTGATCAGGGTGGGGTGGATGAGTCAAGGATGTGGGGTCAGGTGGTAGTGATCGACAAAGCCTTTTAACCAAAGAAAAATGTACCAATTTTCCTATTTTACTTTTCCACTTTCAAGGCCTCTAAATGCCAGACATCATTAGAGGGGCCAACACAAATTCAAAGTATTTTCATTTTCTTGAGACATCTAACAGTCACTGTAAATCATTCTTGCACACCTAGCAGGTATTTCAAAGAATATCCAGAAGTCTGATATAAGGATATGTTACACCTAACCTACAAAGAGAAGGTTTACAAATGCTTTTATTTTGCCATGCAGGTTTTATTTTTTATTTCCAAATTTCTGGACACCATATAAAAAATTGGATCTTCAATATACTTTGGACTATACATTTTTCAAACAAAACTAGAATACTATCAAAGTCAGAAAGGGCCCCGCCCCATTGCATGTCCAAAAAACCTGTTCGCGGAATTTCATGGAAATCATAAAACATTATTTGCAGAAAAACATAAATAACAAAATCGTTAGTTATTGTAAATATAGTTTTTGTATATGGCCATTTTGACAACTTATGTCTCATCTGTTCAGATCAAATCAAAACATTGAAACAAAATATATGAAGGTCCTTTCAAGTTATCATATGACAGAGCTAATTCTCAAAATATGATTTTTTTCATAAATTAACTAAGTTTTTTTCCCCAAATGTTTAATGAATCTCCTAAAAATCATTAGGGGCCTTCTTTTGAACAAGTTCAACACTGTGCATAAAACAGATAAAAATCTGTGAAGGTCATTTCAAGCTATCATACAACGTAGAACTTATTCTCAAGTATGCATTTTTTCATATAAAAACTATGTTTTTCCTCCAAAAATGTATTCAGATTTTCCTCAAAAATAAAAGGGAGCTTCCTTTGGTCAAGACCGACCTTGTGTATCAAAATCATATAAATCCCTGATGGCAATTTTAATACAGGTAATGCTCAAAATATGCACTTTTTCATATAAAAACTCATTTTCCCCTCAAAATTGTTTTCAAATTTTCGTCAAAAATGAAAGGGAGCTTCCATTGGTCAAGTTCAACCTTGAGTATCAAAACCATTAAAATCCCTGGAGGCAATCTTCAGTTATCATTAGACATAGAGCTAATTCTCAAAATATGCACTTTTTCATATAAAAACTAAGTTTTTTCACAGAAATCATTATCCGATTTTCCTCAAAAACTAAAGGGAGCTTCATTTGGTCAAGTTCAACCTTGAGTATCAAAATCCTTAAAATCCCTGAAGGTAATCTTAAGTTATTATACCACAAATAGCTATACAATTCTCAAAATATGCACTTTTTCATAAAAAAACTAAAGTTTTTTTCCCAAAAATCATTTTCCGATTTTCCTCAAAAACGAAAGGGAGCTTCCTTTTGTCATGTTCAACTTTGAGTACAAAAATCATAAAAATCTTGCAGGCAATCTTAAGTTATTGCACGACATAGAAAACACTGACGGACAGACAGACAGACAGACGGACGGAAAGGCTGATTACTATAGGGCGCCGCCATTTCATGACGGGGCCCTAATAAGGAACTGGTTATCTTTGTTAAATATGTATATCTCTTTCATGAATATGACATTGCATTACCAATATTTATACATCAATTTTGGTTTTTATAGATTATAATTAACAGAATATTTATACATCAATTTTGGGTTTTGTAGATTATAATTCTAGTTAAATCTGGTTGTCAAAGAAAGAAAATGACCCAATATAAAAAGACTTTTTTCGCATTTCAAACTTTCCATGCCACATTTTGTTAGGAAAAGAAAACTTTTGCTTACATAAACTTGAATATGACCCTTTATATAGGAGTTATAAAAAATTGACTTAAAAGAGAGCGATTTCTTTTTTTTTTACAAACCTTCAACAAAAAATGATATTTTTTTATTACTTGGCTAAAACTGTAAAAAAAGTGTAATATTTTTGAATTGTGAAACTACAAATAATTTGAAATGTGTACTAAAGAGTTTCATGAAAGGCAATTAAATCCCTAGATACTCATTACATATGTCCAGCTGTTCCTACCACAGCTCATTTGGCTGTATAATTTATGTCCAAGACAGTTTATTCACAACAATTAACTAACTTCTAACCAGGAACATTAATATTACATGGATCATATTTTATTTAAATAATGAATTTGATTTTAATGTTGCTAGTGCTTCATTTTCAAACTTGTAATGGAAGTGATCAGTTTCCAGATGAAATTTGGGAGTATATACAAGGAACAATTTGCAAATATGGCAATCAAAATCCACATATCATAGAACCTTGTGTAAAAGATCAGTGGCAAATTAATATGACTGAACCAAAATTATGGCAATATTTGGTACCAAGATTGTTACTATGGGATCCATTATGCCAATATCCATTGTTATTACAGAACAAAATTATTTGTCCAGAGCACAATTCTTTGTTAACTCCTGCAGGCTGGCGAGCAAAACATTCAGTACAACCAAGATGGATATACGATACAGATGGTGCAATATTACTAGTAATGAGAACTTATTTGTGCAAAAATTCCAACAGTAAATCACACTCTTACTTATCAGGAGAAGCAGCGATAACTGAGCAACTTCCACACTGTCTTGAGATTCCATTCCAACTATCCCATAGAGCTGGATTTACAGAAACATTGGCTAGAAATATTGTTGAAAGGCAAGTTCTACACATTTATTCTATTTGCAAGACTAATAAATGATGGAGATTAGAAATGGGCAAAAGTGAAGGTTTCTTCTGCAATCTACACATAAATGTCAAGAAATTATTCCAGTGTAAATTCTGTACAACACTTTTGTGACCTGTTACAAAGAAATACATGTTATTATTACATAATATTATCATCCCACTTCACAATCAATTGATATGGTTTACAGGAGATTTTCTATGAAAATATTTTACTTCAGAATTTCATCACATTTCAAAAAAATTTCAAATTAATGAAAGAATTTAACATTTCATTAGTACAATTGTAATTATACAATGTATAATAAGAAAATTAAAAATTTTAGATAAAAGTATGAACAATTATAATTATACCCTATGCAACAACGTTGTGGAGAGTATATAGTTTTTGACTGGTCTGTCCGTCAATCCGTCGGTCCGTCTGTCATCACTAAGGGGGGTACATTATTTGTCCAGATAACTCCTCATCCACTTTTTAAGGTAGGAAATTTTTATTTTGCAGGTTGGTTGTGCACATATCAAAGATGTGCCTGCTTCTTGTATTTTGATTTTTTATCATTTTTGACACAATAACACATTGATGAACTTTGTTATTTTTATGCATAATATTGGTTATATGGTACATCATTTGTCCTGACAACTCCTTCTTCAGTCTTTAATATAGGAAGTTTTAATTTTGTAGGATGATTGTGCATATATCAAAGATGTGCATGCTACTTGGATTTTGATTTTAGATCATTTTTGATAAAATTACACTTTGATGAACTTTGTTATTTTTATGCATAATATTGCTTATAGGGTACATCATTTGTCCTGATAACTCCTCCTTCAGTCTTTAATATAGGAAGTTTTAATTTTGTAGGATGATTGTGCATATATCAAAGATGTGCATGCTACTTGGATTTTGATATTTGATCAATTTTGACAAAATTACACATTGATGAACCTTGTCATTTTTATGTATAATATTGCTTATAGGGTACTTTTGGAGTTCAATAATGTTACTGATTTTCTGATATGTGAGGGCGTGGGGTATGTGAGCTTACTCACTAAGGTTCTTTAATTAGACCCAAATTTTGGTGAAAAATACATATCTATTCCTTTTTTAAGCAAGCTTGGGTCATTTTGTAGGACGGTATCTTTAATTTTGAAGTTATTCTCTTTGCTTCAGGCTAAATAACTAGTAAGGAAAAAATATGACTTATTATACATACTTATTAAACATACAGTGACACTTCAAAAGAATCATCATATTTGTTAGTGTTGTCCTGTTTATCGATTATACTTGAAAATTAATTGATTATACCCTAGATTTTGATGATTGATTACAAAAATATTTAATTGATGAATCAGTTCACTGTTGTCTGATGAATTTAAAAATTTCCATTAAATTCTATATTTAAATGGATAAATTTGTAAACTAGATCAACATAAAAGCTAATTTTACCCATGTAAAACTGTTAAATGCAAATTTTTCCATTTTAAAAATTTTATTTTCATTTTGTAAAAGACAACAGCAGGACTTCTGTCAAATAGGCGTTTAGATTATTAATTGATGCCTAGTTGATGATTGATTATTTAATTTCATCTGATTCCTTTCACTAATAATTGCCACTCTTATAATTTATGTTGCCCTGAGTGTTAAGTGAATACAACTCCCTGATTCAGAAGTGTACATGTATGAAGATTTTATTCATATTTAGCTAAAGCGTATATTTTTGCAACAGTCTTTCCCATAGGGTCCAATGTTAAAACTATGTTCCCCACTGGCGGCCATCTCGGATTAGGTATGCTCCTGTCAGATACCTTTTTTGGAAGGGACCGTCTAAGGACCATTGTGACTTATTTTGGTTATAATTGGACTCACAGTTTCTGAGAAGAAGATCTTTGAATGTCATTTCTATAGGGTCAAATATTAAAACTAGGTTCCCTGCTTGCGGCCATCTTGGATGAGGTACGGACCTGCCCGGTTCTTTTTTTTGGTGAAAGGACTATCTAAGGACCATTGTGACTAAGTTTGGTTATAATTGGAATGGTAGTTTCTGAGAAGAAGATCTTTGAATGTATTATCCATAGGGTCCAATGTTAAAACTAAGTTCCCAATGGCAGACATCTTGGATGAGGTACCCTCCTGTCGGGTACCTTTTTTGGAAGGGACCGTCTAAGTACCATTGTGACTAAGTTTGGTTATAATTGGACTCATAGTTTCTGAGAAGATCGAAGATCTTTGAATGTCTTTTCCATAGGGTCCAATGTTAAAACTATGTTCCCCGCTGGCGGCCATCTTGGATGAGATACAGACCTGCCAGATACCTTTTTTGAATGGGACTATGTAAGGACCATTGTGACTAAGTTTGGTTATAATTGGACTGGCAGTTTCTGAAAAGATCTTTGAATGTCTTTTCCATAGGGTCCAATGTTAAAACTATGTTCCCCGCTGGCGGCCATCTTGGATAAGGTACGGACATGCCAGATACAATTTTAAAGGTGACCACCCAAGGACTATTGTGACGAAGTTTGGTTCCAATTGTCCCAGTGGTTTCAGAGGAGAAGATCCTTGAATGAAAAGTTTACACCGGACAGACAGACAACGGACATATGCCAAGTGATGGCAAAAGCTCGTGGCATAGCAGGCTGAGCTAAAATGGTTTAATGTTTAAACATGCTATAAGAAACCTACAGAAAAACACTATCAATTACTGACAAAAAAATTAAAAATTTTTTTTTTTTCATTTGACCCCCTTTTGGCCTCTTGTTTCTCAAAAGCAGTAAATGCTAGGTCATATCACTGTTGTGCAATTTTATTAGCAATAACATTAAGCAAACCCCGTCTCTATAGGATAAATAATAAGGATTCTACAGTC
The DNA here is from genome assembly GCA_002080025.1 of Modiolus philippinarum. NCBI lineage: Eukaryota > Metazoa > Mollusca > Bivalvia > Mytilida > Modiolidae > Modiolus > Modiolus philippinarum. The sequence goes on along the minus strand of MJUU01059659.1, from coordinate 231 downwards.
AAATATGTCAAAACAGCCAATTAAACCCCATTTTAACCTCTGTGACCTTGACCTGACCTACTTTTTTTAACTATGTTCCTCTTGACTAGACCTGTACACTTGCAAAGTAGGAAAAGTCTATCTTACAAAGTTCAAAAGTTATAGCCAAGGTTAAAGTTTCAGACAAACAGACAGACAGACGCACAGATCAGACAAAAACAATATGTTCCTGATCCTCAATCTGGGGCATAA
>MJUU01059657.1:46804-60052 GCA_002080025.1 Modiolus philippinarum | reverse complement strand
AAAAAAAAAAATCCAGAAAAGTGTTGGGTTCCAACCCTTGGATCAGCCAATGAGTTGCTGAAACAAGGAATGTACTCAAAAGACGTACAGAATAACAAACAGAAACCATATGATCACTATACAATGTATATTGCCCCGGTAAAGAAGAGACAATCACAGTCAAATCTAGTTTTTTTGTTTGCCTCTGGGGAATGTCGAGAAGGAGAGACATAACAACAAGTGATTTGGCGTCAGCATCAACATTTGGTTTACCCATATGTTTAAACTTTTTTTGAACTTCAATAAATTTCCTAAATCTTACTCAATGTCAATAAAATTTTGACATATTATTCAATGCAACTTCAGTATTGAATCCCAAGTTTATTTTTGAAAAAAAAATTCCAATTCTTCTGTATTTTGCCATTAGTTGGACTTATAGATTTTTGTACTATATCTCAGCACCTACATGCCATAGAACTATGATGGTTTGTAAGTGGTTACAACTTCAGCAGTAAACCAATATCCATACCAAAATGAAGTCACTTTGACCTATATTTTCCACATCAATGAATTTGGCTAAATTTTCTTTTTTTGGTCCATATTTTGTTACCAATGTTTAAACAAATTGGAGCTTTGGAAATTTAATTCAATGTAGAATTGTTGCATATAGTAGTCTTTAGATAAGAAATAAGCTTTCACAATTTATTCTGGTACCAACTTTGGTTAATTTCCTGAAAACGTCCAAGACTCACTACATTGTAGTTTTGAAATTTTTTAATTAATACAATCAAATTTTCTTGTACTTGTAGACATATTCTATAGACTGAAAATTAAAAAAAATATGATTTTTAACCCCTTTCCCCCCCCCCCTTTGCAAACAAAGTTTTGGGGGTATACAGGAATAACCCTGTCTGTCCATCTGTCCATGTACTTTGACAGTGCATGTTCTCCTAAACGGCTGCTTGGATTTTGAACATTGCACAGTTGTAGAACACCATCTGAAGAAGTGCATGAAGAAATATGGTTGCTGTCTGAAATTTTGAAGGAGAGATGATTCGACTTTGAATATTTTCTGGCAAAGGGGGGGGGGGAGAACCTTGTCAGCACATGTTTTGATGAAATTTTTGCACAGATGTAGTACACCTATTGAAGATATGAATGAAGTAAAATCAACTTGCTGTCCAAAATTTTGAAAGGGAGATAATTCGTCATTGAATATTTTGTGGAAAAAAGAGCAGGTATATTATTGTGTCCATACTTGTATTGTGTCCACATTTGTACTGTGTCCACAATTGTCATTTTACACTTTGATTTACACCTGCAATATTGATTCAGGATTCAATTAGTGGGGTATACCTGGCTGCCATTCGACGACAGTTCTAGTTAGCTTAGCTTTCATAATCTTTGAAATAAATTACAGTTGTTGACAAAAAAATTTTTTTAGCCTCATATTTTGCTATGAAAACTGAAGGAAATATATATTTTTTTGTATAGGTATATAGAATCAGGTTGCACAACGATGACAAATGAATAAAAAGTTAATACTACAAAAAGAGAAGTTGAAGGCACAAAGGATTTGTCATCTATGATTATGAACATATGTCAAAAACTCAACTTTAAAAAAGAAGAGACAGGGTGCAGAGTTGAAAAAAGACCCAATTTAGCAGAAAAGATACTAAAAGAGGTAAAACTCCTTAATTCTTACAGACAATATCATTTTTTGCCATGCCATTTATGAATGTTACAAAAAACCAACAAAAATAAATTTTCGGAAGTTGTTATTAGTGTTAAACATTGGAGTCTCTTACATATGTATCTGCTTCTGTCACCAGCCTGCAGAAAATGCATAACAGAAATTATTTCACCCGCACTCTATGAATAAAGTATATATAATATTGGAATTAGGGATTAGTATAATCATAAAAATATTGAATCAAGATAGGAGGCAAAGGTTTTCGTTCTGTCCGTCTGTGCATTCGAAACTTACTATCACTATATTTTTTGAAGAATTAAGATAGACTTTTCATACTTGGCAAGCTGTATAGGTCTAATCAAGTCAGAGGAACATAAATATGCAAAAAAACCACATTAGGCCAGTTCATAGGTCAAGTTCACAGAGGTCAGAACTTGCCCTTGAAATAAAGGAGCTGCTGGGGGATATACGTTTCACAAACACATTTTGTTTCAAATAGCTGCCAAATAACTGTAAGAAGTCAACAGGAATAGTATAACCACAATACCTTAAAAAATTAAAAGCATCACTATAGAAAGTCTTCATATGAAGCAACAAAATACAGAAACTGCTGTAAATTTTAGTTCTGCAGATAGCCATTTTGACAATTTATGTCCCTTCAGTGCAAATAAAGTTAATGCAGTTGGAAAACATATAATGAAAACTACACAAATGCATATCAATCAGACAATTTACATAATTATGTTTTTTTTATTTTCACAGAGGTCATTAAAACTAAATGGTCAGCTGTAGATGAAGTGGGGATCAACAATGTTTTAAATGACTCAAAACCATGCAGAATCAATAAAATACAATAAAGATGATATTTTAAATCTATTGAATCATTGAATATTTCTATATCATGGATGGATTTCGGCGAAAAAACAAAACTATGGTTGATAGGAAAAAATGCCGCCAAAAGCCAAAACCAACTGGTACACCTTAAATGTCAGACAACTCCATTGATGAGACCTTTTTTTCTTATTTTCCATGTAGTTACGCAGTTATGATTTTCATGGAAAATTAAGATGGATTCCATGTTAGTTTTCCATCTGACATGGAATTCCGTGTAAGTTTCCATCTGAGATGGAAATCCATGTCAGCTTTCCATGGAATTTGCTAATTTGCATTTCCATGGAAACTGACACGGAATTCCATCTCAGATGGACATGGAATTCCATGTGAGATGGAAACTGAGATGGAATTCCATGTCAGTTTTACATGGAATCTGCTAATTTGCATTTCCATGGAGTATTGGAACATGGAATTCCATGTCGAGATGGAAAAAAATAATTTCCATGTAGGTACTTTCCATGACAATCTATTTTCCATGGAACTTTTTTTTAAACTTTCACATGGAATTCCATGTTCCAATACTCCATGGAAATGCAAATTAGCAGTTTCCATGTAATTTCCATGGAAAATCTAGAGATGGGATGGAAGGTCCTTTACAAAGATTGCTCATTTCGTTCCAATCCGATCAAAAACATGGCCGCCAGCACGGAACTTAGGTTTAACATAGGACCCTATGGGAAAAAATCACATTTTCACCTAATCCTCTGTAACTGCTGAAGCAAATTCAACCAAACTTTACATGAACAATGTACTAAAAATCCTTTGCAAAGATTGGTCATTTTATTCCGATTCGACAAAAAACATGGCAGCCAGCACGAAACAAAGTTTAACATTGGCCCCAGGGGAAATTCACATTTTCATCTTCTCCTCTGAAACCACTAAAGCAAATTTAACCAAACTTCACAGGAATGATGTCTGGAAGGTCCTCCACAAAGATTGCTCATTTTGTAATGATCCAATGAAAAAGATGGCTGCCAGCGCTGATCTTAGTTTTAACATTGGACCCTATGGAAAAAACATCATTTTCAACATCTGCTCTGAAACTATTGAAGCAAATTCAGACAAACTTTACATAAATGATGTATTGAAGGTCCTTTACAAAGATTTCTCATTTTGTTGGGATCTGACAAAGAAGATAGCTCCCAGCATTAAACTTGGCTTAGAATGGTACCCATATATTATTAAAACATTTTTTTCATTACATGCGCTTAAATTATTGAAGCAAATTCAGTCAAACTAAGATTGCTTATTTTGTTTTGATCTGATAAAAAACAAGACCGCCAGCACAGAATATTTTAACATAGGATCCTTCCTGTGGGATAAACATCACTTGCATCACCTGCTCTAAGCTCTGTCAGGTGAGCGATTCTAGTGTTTACATTGGAAAGAATTTTTTCAATTTTTGTGAAAAAAATTGGTGAGGGTAGGGTATCCTTTTGTAGCTTGATCACATATATCAGTTTAATATTGGATCAGCATGTAGTTACAGATGCATCAGTTAATAGGAGAAGAAATGGACAACAAACAAGCGTAATCAAAAGGAAAATTTACCATGTAATCAACATAAACAAGAAGCTCTCAAGAGCCTGTATTGCTCACTTGGCCCTTGATTAACATAAGACATTTTATGTAGAAAAGCCCATATATATAGTTAAACTATAGTTCCAATAGGCCTAACAAGTTTAAGGGAAGAAGATCCTTGAACATGTTTTCCAATGTTAAAACTATGATTCCCGCTGGCAGCCATCTTGGATACCGCGCCGACCTGAAAAACACCTTTTTTGCAAGGGACCACCCAAGGACTATTGTGACCAAGTTTAGTGCCAATTTGCTCAGTAGTTTCAGAGAAGAAGATCCTTGAACGTGATTTCCCATAAGGTCCAATGTTAAAACTATCTTTCCCACTGGGGGCCATCTTGGATATCGCCCTGACATGAAAAACATATTTTTTGCAAGGGACCAACCAAGGACTATGTGGCCAAGTTTGGTTCCAATTGGCCCAGAAAGTTCAAAGGAAAAGATCTTTGAATGTGTTTTCCCATAGGGTCCAATGCTAAAACTTTGTTTTCCACTGGCCTCAATCTTGGATATCGCACAAACCTGAAAAACACCTTTTTTGTAAGGGACCACCCAAAGACTACCGTTGCCAAGTTTGGTGCCAAATGGCAAATAGTTTCAGAGAAGAAGATCCTTGAACATGATTTCACATAAGCTCCAATGTTAAAACTATGTTTCCTGCTGGGGGCAATACTGGATATCGCCCTGACCTGAAAAACACCTTTTTGTAAGGGACCACTCGAGGACTATTGTGGCCAAGTTTGGTGCCAATTGGCTCTGTAGTTTCAGAGAAGAAGATCCTTGAAAGTGTTTTCCCATAGGGTCCAATGTTAAAACTAAGTTTCCAGCTGGCGGCCATCTTGGATATCGCGCAAACCTGAAAAACTCCTTTTTTGTAGGGGACCACCCAAGGACTATTGTGGCCAAGTTTGCTTCCAATTGGCCCAGTAGTTTCAGAGGAGAAGATCTTTGAATCTGTTTTCCCATAGCGTCGAATGCTAAAACTATGTTTCCCGCTGGTGGCCATCTTGGATATCGTGCGAACCTGAAAAACATCTTTTTTGTAAGGGACCACCCAAGAACTATTGTGGCCAAGTTTGGTTCCAATTGGCCCAGTAGTTTCAGAGAAGAAGATCTTTGAATGAAAAGTTTACGCCGGATGGACGACGGATGCAAAGAATGGCAAATCTCACCCTGGCATTAGCCAGGTGAGCTAAATATACTAATACAGTGACAATCAACAAAAGCCATGCAGAACCAAACCACATGTAAAAAGGGCCATGCAGAACCAAACCACATGTAAAAAGGAAGTATATGCTAAGTTTGGTTTTAATTTGTGAATAGTTTCAGAGAAGAAATCTCTGATAGTGTACCCATAGATTCAAATGTTAAACATTATAGCCTTTTGGCCATTTCAAGTAGGTGCAGACATACTTGCCATTTTCATTTACTTTAAGAATGTTCACTGGTCAATTTTAAAATAACAAGGATTTTAGTTAAAATTGATTTTTTGTTAGAAAATTGTAAAAGAAGTATTAAATTTAAGCCAAAAAAATCAATAGGTTACCTATGCAATTTTTGAGATTCATGTCTTTCAAAAAATGGCGGAATACCATGCAAACTCCTCTGCATTTTTTATATGTTTAACATGAGCAATGTTTATCCAGTAATGAATGTGACAAAATAACAGCAGCTGAATAAAATTTGGTCAGTATGCTCAAAAAGATGTATAAAATTTCATTATGGAAAAAAATTAGTGGGTCATCGGCCAAAAAATTATTAAGCATTTCAATGGATAAAACAAGAGAAGTCTGAAAATCTGACAGAAATACATAAACATGACCAGTGAACATCCTTAATAGAGAAGTGACAAAGTACTTGTGGCCAAGTTTGGTTCAAACTGGTAATAGTTTCAAAGAAGATCTTTAAATAAAAAACAATGACAGACAACAAATGATAAGTAGCCTATGCAATTTTACTACAGCTAGTGGTTATTGAAATCAACACATCTAAGCAGTGTTACTATATTGCAGAACAAAAACTTGAAAGGGCTTTTTTTGGTGCATTGTTTCTTCTGGTATAGAGAAAATGACATGGTGTGGCACGATGGTATCATATCATTCCCTTTTTCTGGGGTATTAACACAACTTTGCCAAAAAACAAATGCTACATAATTCACAATTCATCATGATCTTTATTGCTCTTAAACCAAGAATCTAGTTCTTCTACATGCTTCCAATCCACAAGTTTCCACCAATCAGAAATGTGGTTGGGTCTTTTGTTTTTATGTTTGAGATAGTAAGCATGCTCCCATACATCTATGACTAATATTGGGTTTAGTCCTTGTGACAACGGAGAATCCTGATTGGCTGTCACAGAAATTATCAGCTTCTGATCTTCTGGTTGTCTTGACAACCAAACATATCCTGAAATAAAAGTTTACAGTAAGTTTTTATTTTGATATGTCGGCAAATTGTTCAGGTGGTTCTCTTATGTATTGTTGCTTTTTCAGTGTACTTTGCATTGTCATATAAGGTATTTTATGACATTAAGTCATGGTAACAATTGTTGTATCACTAATTTAATTCAAAACTTTGGCTGGCCATTTACCGGGGGAGATGTGGTCACATCAATTGTCTAACATTGGTAATCTCTCACTGTAAACCATCATTTAGGGAATATTCTAAAATGGCTCTTACTAATCTTCAACCAGTATAATACTTGATAACCAGACATTTCACACATGTGCAAATGGTATCGAAATATCAGTGAACAGGATCAAAGACAACAATGTTTTTAATTTTGTTCCTCTTAGTTTTACTGTTTATGAAGAAAATAAAGGTTAAGAACAGTTTTGAACTAAATCATGTCATTCATACACATTAATATGTATTGTTTTGCTTTCAATTTGAATTTTGAACTTGTATCTGTTCCAAATGTCAGATTGTGTATTGTGACGTCATAGACACAAACAGCAATGGAGGCGGGAAATCATCCTTCTCTTAGATTGCTTCAGAATGGAAAATTCCATTTCCTGTCATATTAGAGTCAAAATAATTCCTGGCAGGTATATGGTTATTGTCATTTAACCATGGGCTGGGCCTGTATATTCATAAATTTAACCCCTCGCTAACGCTCTGGGTTAAATTCAAATATAAAGGCCCAGCCCATGGTTAAATTTCCAATAATCATAAACATGCCATGAATTACTTTTTAAATATATTGATAATAGTGAAATACTTTAATAAGAATTCTACCCAGGAAATATAATATTTGTTCCCAACTCTGGATTTGCCAATGTTGCTCCAATTTAAACTGATATAAATGTGGATAGTTATGGACTTACCTGAGCCAAATAAAGTTGTTGCTTTCTGTGTGAAAACATCAACAAATTTAGAAAAGCTCCCAAAATGTTGTTCAATATCTCCTAGTAGATCAGCCGGAGGTACTCTGTCTTCATCGGCAGGATTGGGTGACATGACCCACCAGTACAAATTGTGGTTAACAAATCTGTAACACAAACAAAGCATAGGCTAGAGGTATTTTCTACAAAATGTCTTGTTTTTGGTCAATTTGGGACTTAATTTGGAGATAGCTGGGAACTCTTGTGTAACTGGAGATGGAAATTAGTGCCTCAATACCAGAAAGTGGGACAAAGAACAGGATTCTTGACCTATATAACAAATAAATGCTGACATACCTCCTAAAAACAAACTATTTTTATTGACTTGAATTGTACCATAACATTAGCCACATGACAACTGTTTTAATAAATTTTCAATTGTAAAAACAAATAGCCTGGAGCACTTAAATACATGGGCATCACATCGTATATTGAGAAAAATGCACATGAAGGACTGGGTAAAGGCAGTCAAGTATTGCATGGAATGCGTGATGGATCGGGCAACATACAGTTCGTGAAGGACTTTCTATCGAGGAAAACATTTGAAGGTCAGTAATTATTTCATTGTATTCTTTTTATGTGGATAAATTTCTAAAACATAAAGATGTCTGTCAAAATGGTTCAACAATACGTATCAATCCAGGCTAAAGTCATGGTTGAAAAATGCATAGTTTTCGCAAAAACATAAAACGCAGACTCCACACCCACATTATCTATTGATGTGAAGATATGGTTTTCATTTATTCTTATTTAAAAATAGACTCAATTTTCCAGAGATAAACTTTGATATTGCAATAACCAATGAACTTATTTAGTACAAAAGAATTCTATGTTCAAAACATAAAAAGTTTAAAATGCCAAAAAAAAACTTATTTAGTCCTTCACAAACCTTTGCCTGATCCAGCATGCATCCCATGTAATACTTGACTGTCATTACCTAGTCCTTCAAGTGCATTTTCCTGGATAAAAGGTTTGATGCCTGTGAAATAGATTTAAAAAAATTTACCCGTAGCTCATCGATAAATTGATTAATACATCTCTCAGTCAGCTGAATACAGGACTTCTGAGTCATGTTCAAACTGGAATACATTTCTGATACTTTATGAAGACAAGTGTAGACACAGAAATGTCTCGCCTGTATATGCATATCGTAAGCAAAAACATTAGTCATGGTTACATGACAAGTGCCAGACAAGCATGTGCACAACTATATATAACAATAGACCATATAAGATGACTGTAAGTGTTATAGTTACAGAGAAAGGATCAAAGTCAGTGAACCATGAAACTGAGGTCAAGGCTACATGACAGGTGTCAGACTGGCATGTACATACCTAGATGTAGCATTAGACAAAATATGATGTATGTAAAAGTTTAAGTTACAGAGAAATGATCAAAGTCAATCAACCATGAATTGAGGTCAAGGCTACAGGTGTCAGATTTGGCATGTTGCTTCCTAGATGAAGCATTAGACAAAATATGATACATATTAGTGTTCATGTTAAAGAGAAATGATCGAAGTCAATGGACCATGAAATTTAGGTCAAGGCTACATGACAGGTGTCAGACTGGCATGTGCCTACCTAGATGTAGCATTAGACAAAATATGATACTGTAAGTGTTCTAGTTAAAGAGAAATGATCAAAGTCAATGAACCATGAAATTAAGGTCAAGGCTCCATGACAGGTGTCAGACTGGCATGCACTCACCTAGATGTAGCAATAGACCAAATATGATTACTCTAGGTATCATAGCAACACAGAAATAAGTGTTTAAGTAATGAAATGTTCAATGTCAATGAACCATGAAATTGAGGTCAAGGCTACATGACAGGTGTCAGACTGGCATGCACTCACCTAGATGTAGCAATAGACCACATATGATTACTCTAGGCATCATAGCTACACAGAAATAAGTGTTGAAGTAAAGAAATGTTCAAAGTCAATGAACCATGAAATTGAGGTCAAGGCTACATGACAGGTGTCAGACTGGCATGCACCCACCTAGATGTAGCAATATATAAAATATGATCAATCTAGGTAAGTTAGACAGAAATATGTATTCAAGTAAAAAAATGATCAAAGTCAATGAACCATAAAATTGAGGTCAAGGCTACATGACAGGTGTCAGACTGGCACATACACACCTAGATGTAACAATAGACAAAATATAGTATGTCTATACATTACAGTGCCTCAAAAATGAACTTGAATGTAAAACTATGTCACAAAATTTACAAAGTCACTGAACCGTGCAAATGAGGTCGAGGTCAAATGACAAGTGTCAGACTGGCATGCACCCACTAAGATACATCAATACACTTAATATAATGGATCTATGTATTACAAATCCAGAGAAATCAACTTGAATGTGAAACTATGTCGCAATTTTTATGAAGTCATTGAACCATGATGACAAGGTCAAGGTCATCTGAAACATGTGATGCTGAAAAGCTTATACCATAAGCTACCTGTGGACAAAAGATGTTGCATATAAGTTATATACTTTAAAAGTTATTAAGGTTTAAACAAAGTTTACGACGACGCCACCGCCACCGGAGAGTAATACCTATGTCTTGCTTTCAGCGACTTTCGTCGCAGGCGAGACAAAAATGGATGGAAACACTTATTAATGAACACTGTTGAGCTAAGGGTGGTTTATATTCCATCTGTTGTAATACCTTCAGGTTAATTTATTGTTTTTCGTCAATCAAAATTTAATTAAGACTTGTCATGTAGGAACAATTATAAGTGTATAATTCAATTTCATAAATATTTTGTTTTTTATGTGGTATATATTTATTTCAATAGATCAAGAATCCAGTCACTCTGTCTCACTGGTATTTGAGGAGATCTTTTCTGCCTTCAATTACACGAAAGTTCCTACCCCGAAAGTCCTGTATTGCATTGGTTTTTTAGAAAGTTAAGTGTAATAAAAGTACTTTCCCTTTGACAAAACTCTAATTATAATGTATCAATTTCTACATATAATATTTAATTTGTGCTCTTTCTTGAAATGCAATTATGTTTAAAGATACGTGTAGGCAATAAACTTTATTTCATTGCTAATAACAGGATGTAAACACTTTATCAGTTAGAATTTGATGGACCTATTTTTCTATCAATTTGCAAAAAGTTTTTGGCATGCTAGCAAGAATTTGGGTATAGGGTCTCTCTTGAAACACTGTAATAGAAGCTAGAATTTATAAGTCAGGAACCTAACCTGTATGAGTTATTAGAGAAAAATAAAATGCATGTACGTGTTATTATGAACACAAACTATCACCCTAGGAAGTGATAACACATGTACATGTATATGTTACATGCTTCAAATAGGCATTTTCCAGTCATTATTTTTTTTAAATGTAATGTGTACCTTTAGTAAATTTATGAAAAATACTCTCCAAAAGCATATGAATTGAACTTGGTGAAATACTCAATCCTGTACTACCTTCTTAAAGGAGATCTTTGTCAAATTATTAAGGAGACTGTTTGCAAGGTCTCAGAAATATATGAGATTAGCTAGATCTGCAATTTTTCATGCTTATTAATTTACTAGAATAAACAAGTTAATATTTTGGTGGTACTAAGTTCAATCCTATCTGTTGTAATAAAGTAAAAAATGAGTTGATTTTCTAAGAAAAAAAAACTATACAGTGCAAAGAAATTCCAAAACAAATTAATCACTGAGAATCATATTTACCCTCCACCATTGTTTACTATTGATGATCTGTACTTTTCTGGTATTTTGTGTATTGCCTTCAGAATTGTTTGTATTGATTCTCCTGCTGGAAACTAAAATGAGAAAAAAAAACAATAAGTAGACATTGTGTAAACATGATTTACAATAAGCATGATAAGTAGACATTGTATAAACATGATTTACAGGAAGTAGACACAGTGTAAACATGATTAACAATAAGTAGACATTGTGTAAACATGATTTACAATAAGTAGACATTGTGTAAACATTATTTACAGGAAGTAGACATTGTGTAAACATGATGAACAATATAAGTAGACATACTGTAAACTTGATTTGCAGTAAGTAGACATTGTGTAAACATAATTTACAATAAGTAGACATAAGTAGATTTACAGTAAGTAGACATTGTGTAAACATAATTTACAATAAGTAGACATTGCAGACCATAACATACTGTTACATGACAGTGCAAATACAATATAAAAACAAGAAATTACAGAGGAGTTGTCCTGTCGCCAACTAGTCAAGGCAGCATTTAATTTTTTGGTATAGGCTGCATGATGTCCTTTATGATGCACTGTGACAGTTTCACTGTCGATATATGGTTCCAAGTCACTGTATTCATACGGAAGGGCTGGAAGCTCGTATTGATTTACAATTTCGGCACTCTCTTGATATATTTGTCTCATACAAGGCATGCAAGACACCAAAGCAAAAAATGTGAACAATTTCAAGTCAGCCGCCATTTTGACCATTTGTAAAATACAAGTCACATGACACGAGGTGGTCTCACTCATATTTCAAGAATAACCTAGAACCGAAGAATCACCAAGAACTGATTCAGTATCCCACATTCTCATTTATTATATAAAAAAGAAAGGATGGCATAAAAATTAAGAACGTGTTTCATTATTCAAAATAAATTTCGGTCTATAAAATAATTCTCCTTACTATTTCATAATAGAATTGTGTCCCGACTCGGAGACATTTGTTGAAATGTCTCTGGTCAAGGATTTGTATACATGCTGGTCAAGTACAAAATTTCATTATGGAATAATGTCTTATATGAAATAAGTCAAAATAAATTTAAAATATTGATTAAAAAACATGCTAAACAAGATTTTTTACAATACAGGAATTCTTTTAAATGTTCAGCTATGCAAAATGAACACAGCAAATTAGATACATATTTTAAATTTAAATCAATATTTGAATACGAAAATTATTTAAATATAAGAAATCATGAAAAACGTATCATGCTTTCTAAATTTAGATTGAGCAATCACTGTCTGCGAATAGAAAGAGGACGTTATGAAAGAATAACAGATAGTCATGGGAAGTCAGTTGTTTTACCCCGCTCTGACAGAATCTGCCAGTTTTGTCAACTTGACTTGGTTGAGGATGAAATGCACTTTTTAGCTCACCTGGCTATGCCAGGGTGAGCTATTGCCATCACTTGGCGTCCGTCGTCCGTCCGTCCGTCCGTCCGTCGTCCGTCCGTCGTTAGCTCACTTTCAAAAATCTTCTCCTCTGAAACCACTGGGTCAAATAGAACAAAACTTTAACTGAATCATCACTAGGGTATCTAGTTTCAAATTTGTTATTTTGTATGTCTTAGGCCAAACAACATGGCTTCCGTTACTAAAAATAGAACATGGGGTAAATTACAGTTTTTGGCAAATAACTCAAAAGCCGTTACATATATCAAATATCTGACTGAGTAAAAATGATCAGCATGAGAAGATCTACCCATGCTGAAATTTTGAAGAAAATCTGATGACCCGTCTGAGAGTTATTGCCCTTTTTCCGTAAAATTTTCAAAATTTTGATGTTTTTTATTTTTTATTAAAAAAACTATAACAGATAGTGGTTAAGTTTAAAATGCAAAAATGTTCAGCATGTTAAGATCTACCCACATGGATATTTTGAAGAAAATCCAAGTACCTATATATGAGTTGTGGACCTTTATTGGTCAAATTTTTCGTGATTTTTTACTTTTTGTCCTATATTTCAAAAA
>MJUU01059657.1:25769-46493 GCA_002080025.1 Modiolus philippinarum | reverse complement strand
TACTTTAGAACCACTGAATGGATTTTAACCAAACTTTCCATGAATGATGTTTATGAGGTGCTGACCAAGTGTTATTACTTTGGTGCCAATTTGTCATCTTACATGACCGACAGCATTGGACCCTATGGGAAATGCACACAAAGATATTCTAGAGAACTGCTGAATGGATTTAAATCAAACATGACATGAATGATGCCAGTCAGGTGCTGACCAAGTGTCACCAGCTGTGAACTTAATTTAACAAAAGATCTTCTTCTAGAGAACTGCTTAATAGATTTAATCCAAACTTTGTTTATGAGAAGCTGACCAAGTGTTGTTACTTCAGTTCTGATCCATCATACAACAAGGCTGCCAGCAATGAATTGGACCCTAAGGGGAAATGCATACAAAGACATCATGGAAAACCATTAAATGGATTCAATTTAAACATTGCATGAATGAAACTTGTGAGATTTTGACCAAGCTTGTTACTTTGGTGCTGCTCCGTCTTACGACATGGTCACCAGTAGCAAAACTTTGTTTAACATTGGACCCAGTGGGAAATGCATAAAAAGATCTTCTCCTCTGAAACTGCTTGAACAATTTCAGTAGAATTTTGATATGATAGTCCTTATGTGACCCTCTTCAAAGTTTTATGTTAAAAAGCTGCCAGCAGAGAATGTAGATTAACATAGGCCCCTTAAGTTTGGAAACTGCATTCAAAAATTTTCTCTGAAACTGCTTGAACAATTAAATTTTATAAAAAGTTTCTGATTTTTATGTACATACACAACCAAAGATGGACCATCAGTTGGGAATTATAGTGCTGCAGGACCCAGGTGAGCGATACAGGCTCTTGAGAGCCTCTTGTTATTTAAATGCCCCTTATATAATGATAATAGGAAAGAATTTTATGAAAGTATATTTAAGGAATTTCCTAATTTAAAAGAATTGAATGACATTAATCTTTTAATCTGGTTTATGTCAAATGAAAATCTACAATTTATTTCTAGATTCTGTGAATTTCTAGAAGTTTTATATAAAGTAAGGAAAGACACATGCCAATCAGTAGACTAATTAATATGTTACTTTTCAATATGCAATTTATCACATTTTGTCATTTAACAATAGCTAACAAGCAGAGTTGCATTTTGTCCTCATCTGGATACTGTCAAGTCTAGCTATTTACATTGAGTTATCTCTCATTATATGGTTGACTGCATGACTCTCCGCCCGTTTTAATATTAAACTTTGTATGTTCTGTGTCCAATCAACTTTAATCAGTGTACGTGAAAGGTGCAAATGTTTTATGTTGAATGAATGTGTTTGTTATTTTGATTGTATATGCCCGTTGTGGGCCCTTTGATTAGGTCAATAAAATTATCTTTATCTTTATTTTATATAAGACAAGACAACATCAAAAATGTCCAGCATTGCGGCGTTTAACTCTATTTCATAGTTTGGACCCCTATAGAAAAACACATTTAGAGATCTTCTACTCTGAAAGTACTGAGATAATTGAATCCAAACTTGGCCACAAAAGTCCTTAGGTGGTTCCCTCCAAAAAGTTATTTTTAAGGTTCTCACCTCATCCAAGATGGCCACCGCTGCGGGAAACATAGTTTTAACATTGGATCTTGTGGTGAAACACTCTTAGAGATCTTCTACTCTGAAACTACTGAGCCAATTGGAACCAAACATAGCGACAATAGTCCTTAGGTGGTCCCCTTAAAAAGTTTTTTTCAGGTTCTCGCCTCATGCAAGATGGCCGCCAACGGGAAAATTTTACATTAGATCCTATGGGAAAACACATTTAGAAATATTTTCACCTTTGAAACTACTAAGCCAATTGTGGCCAAACTTTAATGGTCAATTCCAAAAAAAAAAAAAAAAAATTATGTTTGCACATCACTGAGCCAATGGGAACTAAACCCTCAGGTGACATCAAGATGTAGACAGGAATAAAAGCCCTGTCCTTGATAAACTGGACCGTTTTCTATCGTGTGTATCACATGACGATTATTGTTCATTCACTCCATATCCTTTCATTTTTTTCTATTGGTCACAATAGTCCGGCTAAAGTGGTCCCCTCCAAAAATTGTTTTACAGAATAGCACTTCATCCAAGATGACCGCCAGAAGGAATCATAACATTGAACCCTATAGGAAACGCATTCAGATAGCCAATTTGGACCAAACAATAAGAAAAAGAAGGGAAACGGGGAATGTGTCAAAGAGACAACGACCCTAAGGGGAGCAATAACAACTCAAAGCCACCATAAGGACCACAATAACTTTTGGATGATCCCTACAAAAATTGATTTCAAATTCATGCATCCAAAAATGGCTCAGCAGTCGGGGTATAAAGTTTATCTTTGGACCCTATTGGAAAACTTTCAAACATCTTCTCCTCAAAAACTACTACGTACTCAAGTTAGAGCAAAACATTCTCACAATAAAATTAGATGGTCACTTCTAAACCAGGTTTCCAGCTGGTTCCCATACCTCGTAAAATAAGAACTACCAACAGCAGGGATTCCATATTATTCGACACTTTACCTTTTAGAAAGCACATAAATAACTAGTTCATTTAGAACCAAACCTAGTCACAATGATCCTCAGATGGTCCCTTACAAAGGAGGTATCTGGCAGGTATGTCCTTCTTTCAACTGGTGGCTGCCAAGGGGTTTATAATTTTACATTAAATGGACCCTATGTAAAATGCCATTCGTACCTCTGAAACTGCTGTTTATGTCAGCAATGGTTTCAGGTGAGTGATGTTATATTTATATGCTTTTGGGAGTTACTTATTATGTTTTTATTTGTTTGCTATAATTGAAATAGATTGCTATCTGACATTTAACGGAAATGAAATTGAAAAGAACTGACAAGACCCCGAAAACATCAACCACAGAGGCCCCTGTTTGGCAAATAAGTATCCTGTATCAATTACTTCAATTTGATGATTTTTTTTCAGATTGGTTTGATGAAAGTTTATGTCACTATATATGGAGTGCATGTTTTCCTTGAAAATCAACATATCAAATATGTTTAAAGTAAAAGTCTAAGGTAAAGCAGAGACATGCAGCCTTATTACATAATGACAAGTCTCTTGGTAAAATAACCTTTTAAATGTGTTCTTGTCATATACAGTCAGGCCACCCTGAATGCGGTAAAGAGGTTCTCCACTAAGGAGAGATCTGCTTATAACAGAATGAAGGGGAGGCCACTCTAATCATAATAACAAGGAAGAAGACAAGAGTTGAGATTTCCTTCAACTAAAATGATTGTTTTTAAGGTTATACTTGTAATGACATTTGTTGCCATATGTACTTCGCTACCATTTCAACCCAAAGGTACATAAATTCTAAGTGCATTTCAAACGTAAACTTTTATTTACATCTTTTAATGTATAGATATTTTGATGGGGCTTGGGAATTCCCTAGATACCTGTACTGGATTAGACATGTTCCATTGAAGAAAGGAAAAAAATCTTACCTGGACAAGTACTGTGTACAAAAAGAGCTATATAAAGCTAGAGAGCATGATTATTGATGTAGTAAAAGAATTTGTTCTCTTTTTGTTGATGCACAGGAGTCGGAAATTTTATCAATAAGTCATTTAAAGCCCACACATTGAAGTTTCACGAACGTAGTCACCGCCACCCCAGAGAGTTTTGTCTATATAATTTGTTGTTCATTTGCTTTATATATTGTGTTATAACCATTTATTGTAAATGTGTTTGTACGAATAAAATTGTCTAGTTGTTAATTGTCTATTTCAACTTATTGATAAAATTTCCGACTCCTGTGGTTGATACAAAACATTGCTGCATCTAGAAAATAAAGAAACATAAGCAAATGTCCCTTAGTGCCGATTTTTAAGAAGAGATAAACAGTTGGACCTTAAAAAGACCTTTCCAGGACAAAATATCACGATGGAACAAAGTAACGGAACTATGTTCTTTGTTGTTGCTATTCATTTTATCTGCACTGTTATAACTACAATAATGGGGACAGAAAAGTGTTTCTTCAATTTCCCTACCTTGCAATTACATCTTATTTCTCACAACTAAAATTATAATCATCCCCCCTTATCACAATATTTTCATTGTATTTGTTTCTGCAAAACTATAAAATTATAATTATCTCCCCCCCTAATCACAATTTGTTCATTGCATTTGATTTCTTCACAAATAGAATTATAATTACCCCCCCCCCCCTTGTCACAAAGTCACAAATACAATTTGATTTCTGCACAACTAAAATTATAATTATCTCCCTTGTCACAATATTTTCACTGTATTTGATTTGTTCACAACTACAAATTATAATTATCTTCCCTTGTAACAATATTTTCACTGTATTTCGTTTGTTCACAACTACAAATTATAATTTTCTCCCCTTGTCACAATATTTTCACTGTATTTGATTTGTTCACAACTAAAATTATAATTATCTCCCCTTGTCACAATATTTTCACTGTATTTGATATGTTCACAACTACAAATTATAATTATCTCCGCTTGTCATGTATTTTCATTACATTTGATTTCTTCACAGCTAAAATTATAGTTATTTCCCCTTGTCACAATATTTTCATTTCATTTGATTTCTTCACACTAAAAATTATAATTATCTCCCCTTGTCACAATATTTTCATTACATTTTATTTCTTTATAACTAAAATTTTAATTATCTCCCCTTGTCACAATATTTTCATTGAATTTGATTTCTTCACTGCTAAAATTATAATTATCTCCCCTTGTCACAATATTTTCATTACATTTGATTTCTTCACAAATAAAATTATAACACCCCCCTTTTTATCACAATGTTTTCGTTGCATTTGATTTCTTCACAAAAAAATTATAATTATCCCCCCCTTGTCATAATATTTCATTGCATTTGATTCCTTTACAACTAAAATATAAGTACCTCCTATTGTCCCAATATTTTCATTCTGGGTTTGACATTAACCATGTTAACAGTTGTCCTATAACCCGGTGCAAGTAAATTCCAAATTTGGACGAGTAAAACCTGTATCTAACAAGTAAAAATTAAGCTCATTTGGTCATTAAAATGTTACATAAGTTGACAAGCCTTGGGAATAGTCTGGTCATATTTGTCATACTGCATGGTTTTATTTTAGAAATTGAATTTGCCCAATACAAATAAAGAAAGCTCTATTTATAAATCCATGGCTATTGGTCAGATGTAAAAATTATCAATTGTCATTCTCTAGAGTCAATGAATCGAGAGTGTCAAATCTGAGACAATGAGAATGTACGATCATGCTTCCTGTTCATGACAATGATTTCAACAGCCAATCAAAATGTTGCGCTAATTAGTAATGTCATGGATGTTTATTACTTTCATGATCATTGGAAAGCAATATTCGAGTGCAGACATTTTGCTTTTAAATAAAAATTTCTATGACAGATCTTCTACAAATTCTTCTCCCTCCATTATTTATTTTAACACTCCACTTTCAAACCTTTCAAAAGACCACATATGTTCACAATATGGCATACAAACACCTTGTCTTGGGAACATTCTTCGATTGAGTCCCACAAAAAAAATCTAATGATCCACCCAGCACATTTTTGGAATTCTTGCCAAAGTTCTTCAGATGGTATAATATTCTACTGTTGTAAAAAACATTCCAGTATAGCTGAACCATCAATATCTACCTTCAGGGAACACGTGGTAACTGTTCACATTTCATATATTCCAAAGATAGCCCGTTAGATAAGAATTGTCACAAATTTTGAAATATATTGTACAGATCAAATGGCTTGTCAACTGCAAATCCTTGTTTCATTTTTATTAGTACACCCAGTGAAACCTTACTCCTAAAACTGTGCTTTATAATGGACAAAGTTTTCATAAAGTTCTGACTAGTACTTTCTACTATAGTACATTTGGGCAAGTAAAATTAATAGTCCACTTGCCTAATTTGGCAAGTTGGTCAAATAGTTTAATGTGGATCCCTGTCATTAAATTTGATTTTTTCACAGCTAAAAATATAGTTATCCCCCCTGTCACAATATTTTCATTACATTTGATTTCTTCACGTCTAAAATTATATAATCTCCCCTTGTCACAATATTTTCACTGTATTTGATTTGTTCACAACTAAAATTATAATTATCTCCCCTTGTCACAATATTTTCATTACATTTGATTTTTTTCACAGCTAAAATTATAGTTATCCCCCCTTGTCACAATATTTTCACTGTATTTGATTTGTTCACAACTCAAATTATAATTATCTCCCCTTGTCACAATATTTTCATTGTTTTGATTTCCTCACAACTAAAATTATAATTATCTCCCCTTGTCACAATATTTTCATTACATTTGATTTCTTCACTACTAAAATTATAATTATCTCCCCTTGTCACAATATTTTCATTACATTTGATTTCTTCACAACTAAAATTATAATTATCTCCCCTTGTCACAATATTTCATTACATTTGATTTCTTCACAGCTAAAATATTAATTACCCCCTTGTCACAATATTTTCATTGAATTTGATTTCTTCATTGCTAAAATTATAATTATCTCCCCTTGTCACAATATTTTCATTACATTTGATTTCTTCACAACTAAAGCTATAATTATCTCCCCTTGTCACAATGTTTTCATTGAATTTGATTTCTTCACTGCTAAAATTATAATTATCTCCTGTTGTCACAATATTTTCATTACATTTGATTTCTTCACAACTAAAATCATAATTATCCCCCTTTGTCACAATATTTTTGTCTAGTTTGTTGCGGAAGCGGGACATAGCAATCCAAATTTCATCGGGGGCGACGTCAACAATTGCACAAGTTTTTCATAGGTTGAATAGAGTCATTTAATCTTCATAGAATTGTGTCAAAATCAGACAGAAGCTAGATAATGGTCAGAAAATTACCTCTAGCTAAAAAAATTGGAATTTTTTTTTTTCCGTGTTTGGACTTAGTTTTTTTTAATGTTTACCCACAAATTTAAGTTTTTTAGATGACGAATAAAGTTATTTAATCTTATTGGAATATCATAAAAACTGGTCAGAAGCTGGAAAATGTTCTTAAAAATACCTCCAGATGAACATTTTGAAATTTTTTTTTTTTTTTCATCTTTCCGTATTTTTTCCGTTTTTGGACTTAATTTTTTTTTTGCAAAAAATTAAATGTTAACCCACAGATTAAAGTTTTTTAGAAGTTGAATAAAGTTATTAAATCTTATTGTTATTTATTGAAAAGTGGTCAAAACTTAGATGATGGTCAGGAAATTATCTCCAGATAAAAAAATTGGAATTTTTTTTTTTTTTGGTTTTTCCATATTTTTTGCATATTTAGACTTAGTTTTTTGCTAAATATTTCAATGTTAATCCACAAATAAAAGTTCTTAAGAAAGTGAATTAAATGTTTGTATCTTAACAGAATTTCATTAAAATTGGACATTGCTGCATGCAGTGTGCAGATATGGTACAAGCTGTTGGAATTTTCATTGTGGTTCCAACTTTGGTAAATTTCCTGAAAATATCAAAGACCGATAATTTTTGAAATTTTTGCATATAATTTTGAAAGTAAGGCAATTCTTTGGTGCCAAGCATAATTTTGAATGCATAAGAAATAAAAAACAGGATTCCAACATTGGTAAATTTCCTAGAACTGTCCAAGACATGCAATTTTTTGAAATTCTTCTTCAAACATTTTAATGAATAAAATTGCAAAATTTTTTGATTCCAATTTTTGGTAAATTTCCTGGAACTCTCTTAGACCAATTAATTTTTGGAATTCTACCTAGCAACCATACTTTTTTAAAAATATATTGATGAAAACAGTAATTTTCAATAATGGAATTGCAAAAAATATTTTATTCCAATTTTGGTAAATTTCCTGAAACTCTTCAAGACATGTAATTTTTTGAAATTCCTCTATGCAACCATGGTTTTTTAGTGAATTTGAAATAAACAAACATTTTGATGAATAAAATTGCAAAAATTTTTGATTTCTATTTTTGGTAAATTTCCTGGAACTCTCTAAGACCAATTTATTTTTGGAATTCTACCTAGCAACCATTACCATACCTTTTTAAAAATATATTGATGAAAACAGTAATTTTCAATAATGGAATTGCAAAAATATTTTATTCCAACATTGGTAAATTTCCTGAAACTATCCAAGACATGCAGTTTTTTGATATTCTTCTTAGCAACCATGGGTTTTGAGTGAATTTGAAATAAACATTTTAATGAATAAAATTGCAAAAAAAATTTATTCCGATTTTTGGTAAATTTCCTGGAACTCTCTTAGACCAATTAATTTTTGGAATTCTACCTAGCAACCATACTTTTTTAAGAATATATTGATGAAAGCAGTAATTATCAATAATGGAATTGCAAAGATATTTGATTCCAATTTTGGTAAATTTCCTGAAACTCTTCAAGGTCTTTTATTTTTTGAAATTTTGCCTAGCAACCATACCATTTTAAATACATTTTGGTGAAAACAGTCATTTTCAATACCTTTATTGCAAAAATATTTGATTCCAATTTTGGTAAATTCCTGAAACTCTTACAGACCAGTTATTTTTTGGAATACAGAAAGTATATAAACGTTAGTATTGTCCTGATTATAATGATACCTTACTGAGCAGGCGAGACACATGGTTCCGAGGAACCTTTACGAATTTTTTATTACATTTGATTTCTTCACAACTAAAATTATAATTATCTCCCCTTGTCACAATATTTTCATTACATTTGATTTCTTCACAACTAAAACTATAATTATCTCCCCTTGTCACAATATTTTCATTACATTTGATTTCTTCACAACTAAAATTATAATTATCTCCCCTTGTCACAATATTTTCATTTGATTTCTTCACAACTAAAATTATAATTATCCCCCCTTGTCACAATATTTTCATTGTATTTGATAATTATAATTATCCCCCCTTGGTCACAATATTTTCATTGTATTTGAATTCTCTACAACTAAAATTATAATTATCCACCCTTGTCACAATATTTTCTAAGCATTTGATTTTTTCACAGTAACCATTATAATTACCTCTCCTTGACCTACAATTTATTTGTTTTTTTTTTTGGCAGCGAATATAATAATTAACTCTGTTACCATAGTATTTTCCTTTTTATTTGAAAATTAAAATTATCTCCCCGTCACTATATTGTCTGTAACCTTTATCTCCAAATGAAGACCTTTGATGTAATTATGTAATTTTGCATTGGCTTTCAGGCAGACAAACATACCTGTCATGTAACCCCCATTATGGGGGAAAAACCCCATGGAGGCTTTGAAAATAAAAAGTAAAATTTGCAAATTTAAGGCAATATGATAAAATTTAGAAGCAATGAATAGCTTGAATGTGGCTATAAAGTACATTAAAGCATTAACAGATAACAAAATATACCATCAGACCCCTAATAATGATTTTACATTTTGGGACACACGATAAAACCCCCATGGAGATTTCAAAAAGATTACAGGTATGCAGACAAATCTTATTGATATTGCGACACCAACAATTGTTGTATGTAGGCTTTCATGTTGACACTTGACAATTATTTGATGATGCTGTCTACATTTAACACTACAGTACAATACTAAGATAACGACATGGTTAGATTGGAAAACAAGTGACAAGACAATTTTACTAATTCAGTCTAAAAAATAAACAGACAAACATAATCAGGTCACAATATACAGTTATTTACTGGCAAGTCTATGTGTTTCTGATGTCTGATGTCTAAGACTCAACATTTTAGGGACACATAGCCGATGGAAAAAGTTGGTGTCAAGAGTAATCATAAAATTGCTTCAATTGCCAGTAAATAAAATGTCCTGAAATTGAAATTCAAAGATGCCATAATGACATCACCAGTCTGTAGTTTCAAAGACTTGACTGTTGAAAGACAAATTGACGGATAACGATAAAATGAGGCCTTAAATTTGAAAAATAGAGAAAAATACATGTTAATTGATATTACATGTACACAAACATTTTAGGCTGCAAGACAGGGAAATAATTACATTAATTCTGCCTTGAATGGAAATCCCCATATATAATTGGGTACTTCCGATCATTTCCGTCACTGTTTTATCAGTTAGTAAAACTACACCAGCACTCGACTCCTTGGCAATGACAAAAGTAAACAAAGATGGCAGAGTAATATGGACAAGGAATGGTGCATCATCCACGATTTTCATTAAACTATCTTTTGTGAATACTTGCATTCCATTTATGGAATATTATTATAAGTATTGAATGCAATTAGTTTTATTGTCGTGTAAAAGCATGGACTGTTTCACAGCGTTCTTCATGTGAAAAATGTGCTATGGTCCACTCTTTTACACAACAATAAAACCACAAAATATTGCATTCATTTCTTAAATAAAATACATTTAAAGTACCGGTAAGCATATGCTGTAAATCAGGAAAATAAATTATATAGCTTTATCTTTGATTTGGGTGTTCATGGAAGTAAAATTAATGTTATCAATTTCTGACAATAGTAGATTGTTATAATTTTAAATATAAACCCAAGTTACTATAAACCACTTATTTTCCCAGATACTTAATTTCACATATTTTTTTCCTCTAGGTTAAGTTTCATGATTTTATATTTCAGTTAATGCATTCATATTATGATTAGAAATATTTGCAACAATTTATGTTCAAGAAATTAATTTTAATGGTGATGAAGAGTGCAAAAATAAATCACCTTGGGAAAGTTAGCTGGTTTACAGTATTTGACTACTGTGAAAATATAGATAACAGCACAATATCCTGTTCATTACCATATTTTATCCACTAGAGATAGATAAATTTAAAACTTTAATGTGAGGCTTGCCAAGTATTTTAAAATCTTTAAATTTAACTATCAATAGTGGAGAAAATATGTTAATAATTGGGATAAAGTGGTGTTATCTTTTTCTCCAATGATAAATGATAAACACAGAGAATTGTATTCCGAATAGATTTGACTATTTCGAAATAGTACAGGTTTTATTCAACATACGTTGAATATGAAAATTTATATAATAGGTCAAAACCGGTTTAAACTTGACATATCATTAGAGAAGTACTATTTGTGGGGTTCCAATTTTCATGGATTTTTGCTTAACATGCATGAATGGAAACAACATCAAACAATGAATTCAGAAACCCATGAAGCAACAATTTTTCCTGAAACTATGAAAATTGGAACCCATGAATAAAAGAACATTCACAGTACACCCTACCATTACAAATGATTAATTGCTACATGACAAAAAATTCAATACAAACAGCATACAAAATCAATTTAAATTTAAATTAATTTTATTGCAGATATTGAGACTGCTGTACAGAATCAGCTACAGATACAGAGTGTGTTGCGAAATAGAATTTATTCAACGTCACCAGACAAGAGAAATGGAGTGTGTCATGTCGTTGGATATAAAGCCAGTTGTTGTCAACATGTAGAAGTGGATGCAGTTGATTTAAACAGCACAGGTAAGAATGCTCAGGTGATTTTCAGAATTGAAAAGATTCTTTCTTAAAAGCAAAACTAAGAAAAAACACCAATTTTCCGGCCAAAAGATATTGAAGGTAAGTAATACTTATGGGAGAGTTGTAGTGACACATATTTATATATATATTATTTTTCAAAATGTCAACTTTAAATTGGGAATTTTAAAATTTATTGACACTTTTACAAGATATACACTTGACTTTAGGACAGGCTCACAGAACAAAAAATGTTGCCTACATGTAGCATAAAAATGTACAAATAATTATTGCAGTAATTTCTGTGTAAAAGCAAGATTTGACGTGACAAAAAACAAACAAACAAAAATTCTAATGCAACATTTATATAGCAAAAGGTTTTGATTGGTCAAAACTGACCGTCAATTCCACCGTCTACACACCTGGGACAAAATAGGTTCCCTGTTCAGTCTGGTTCCTAATATTGTTATAAATTCACGAGTTAAAAATGGAACATGAAATTGATTTGATGCAATAGAATCGCAATAACAGTACATTATTTGAATACCCCAGGGTGTCATTCTTTATTTGACGGTCAAAATATTCGTTTACAGACTCTGCTACGCGTCGCCTGTAAACTGCATTTTGACCGTCAAATCTACGATTGACGCCTTGGGATATTCAAATAATGTACTGTTATTGCTTAAATATATGGTGATGAGACAAACGTTTGTAGATGCCTTTCTGAATGGCTTTTGATGATGATCAGTGAGACTTATAGTATCACATTTTTTTTATGTATTTCAGTTTGTGCTGCTGTTACCTACTTAACAAAAAATTATGGGATATTATTAACACTTACAATTGATGGTAAAGTTATCATCAATCAAGAAATTTCTGGTAAGTATCATATTGTTATATATACTTTGTCATTAAACCAGGCAAAAATAAACTTTTTAGTAATGTGACAGTTCAATAAAAGCATCCATTCCCCACTCACACTTACAAGTATTCTTTTAGATATATTTATGTTTGTTAAGTATACTACTTTTCATTACAACACAATAGTGTTTATCTAGTAATTTTTTACCCTTATTATTTAGTGCTGGGTCTCATTGATGGTCCCCACCAAAGAATTTTAGATCATCAGACCATACACCATTATGTCTTCATTCTACACATTTCTTATTTAAAAAGTTACGAAATTTTGAATTCTTTACGTCAAGGAAAGTTTTCTATTCACTTTCCATTTTTATTGCTTGAAATTTAGGTTTTATTTTTCAATATTTCAGCAATATTTTCTGCCCCTTTTATAGGCAATGAGTATTTGTGATGTAATTATCTGTTTACATCTCTGTTTTTTGTTTTTGTTTTTGTTTTTAATTCATTCCAATGTTTTAAAAGGACTTTCTTTATTTTATTTCTTTATTTTTCGCAATCCATGATTGTATTAAGTTACAAATATAAGACAATGCTTTCTCGATTAACGTTTTTCTTTTAAAATCTTGTCTCTTTGGATTGTCATTACCTCTCTGAATATTTCAATAATGTTGGAGTTGTAACCTCTTTTCAGAAGTCGTAATTTTATTATTATTTATGTCACTTGTGTTTCTTAAATAACTGATATGTCACCCTTTACAAACCCTTTTAAAGTACTCTGCGGGTGACATCTACTGCTTTCCAAGTATTTGAAAGTTTCTGTTTTTTAGCCTCTGGGACGAATGTCCGGAGAGCTATTGTTATACCCCAATCGTCGGCGTCCGCTTAAAAAACTTTAACCTTGCTTCCTATTTGGAGATTTTGAAAGCTAGGATGTTGATATTTCGTATGTGACTTCCTTATGATGAGAGCTTTCTGAAGGTACCATATTTGTAGACATTTTGACCTTGACCTTGCCCTGAGGATAATTTTTAAAAAACTTAAACCTTGCTTCTAGAAGCTGGTCAATATGTGCTAGGGTAATTATATTTGGTATGTAACTTGCATATGATGAGAGCTTTCTGGAGGTACCATATTTGTAGACATTTTGACCTTGACCTGTCATTTAGGACAATTTTTTAGGCTTTTTGTGTCGGCGTCTTCGGTGTCGTCAGTAAAACTTTAACCTTGCTTCTGAAAGGGAGATCTCAAGTGTTAGGATGTTGATGTTTTGTTTGTGACTTCCTTTTGATGAGAGCTTTCTTCTGGTACCATACTTGTAGACATTTTGACCTTGACCTTGCCCTGAGGGCAGTTTATAAAAAAATTTAACCTTGCCTCTAGAAAGTAGGCTTTTAGTGTTCATATTTGGAATGTAATTTCCTTATGATGAGAGCTTTCTTCTGGTACCATACTTGTAGACATTTTGACCTTGACAATGTCCTGAGGGCAATTTTTAAAAAACTTTAGCCTTGCCTCTAGAAGGTAGACATTTAGTGGTAGGGTGTTTATATGTAACTTCCTTGTGATGAGAGCTTTCTTCTGGTACCATATTTGTAGACATTTTGACCTTGACTAGCCCTGGGGGCAATTTTTAAAAAAACTTTTAAACCTTGCCTCTAGAAGGTAGGCTTTTAGTGGGAGGGTGTTCATATTTGGTATGTAACTTCCTTATAATGAGAGCTTTCTTCTGGCACCATGCTTGTAAACATTTTGACCTTGACCTTGCCCTGAGGGCAATTTTTTAAAAACTTTTAACCCTGCCTGTAGAGGGTAGGCTTTAAGTGGTAGGGTGTTAATATTTTGATGTAACTTTCTAATGGTGGTAGCTTTCTAGTGGTACCATATTTGTAGACATTTTGACCTTGACCTTGCCCTGAGGGCAATTTTTTAAAACTTTAACCTTGCTTCTAGAATTAAGTTGTTTAGTTGCAGGGTGTTGATATTTGGTATGTAACTTCCTTATAAAAGAGTTTTCCTCTTGTGCCATACTTGTCGACATTTTGACCTTGACCTTGCCCTGAGGGCAATTTCTTAAAAACTTTAACCTTGCCTGTAGATGGTATGCTTTAAGTGGTAGGGTGTTTATATTTGGTATGTAACTTCCTAATGATGAGACCTTTTTAATGGTACCATATTTGTAGACATTTTGACCTTGACCATGTCCTGAGGCAATTTTTAAAAAAACTTTAACCTTGCCACTAGAAGGTAGGCTTTTAGCGGTAGAGTGTTCATATTTGGTACGTAACTTCCTTATGATAAGAGCTTTCTATTGGTACCATATTTGTAGACATTTTGACCTAGACCTTGCCCTTAGGGCAATTTTGGAAAAAACTTCAACCTGGCTTCTGGAAGGTAGGCTTTTAGTTGTAGGGTGTTCATATTTGGTTTGTAACTTTCTTTTGATAAGAGCTTTCAAGTGGTACCATATTTGTAGACATTTTGACCTTGACCTTGTCATTAGTGCAATTTTTAAAAATCTTTAAACATACTTCTAGAATTAAGTTGTTTAGTGGTATGGTGTTCATATTCGGTATGCAAATTTTTTGTGATGAAAACTTTATGATGGTACTTTATTTGTAGACATTTTGACCTTGACCTTGCCCTGTGGGTAATTTTTTTTAAAACTTTAACCTTGCTTCTAGAATTAAATTGTTTAGTGATACATTGTTCATATTTGGTATGTGACTTCCTTGTGATGAGAGCTTTCTGATGTTACCAAATTTGTAGACATTTTGACCTTGACCTTGCCCTGGGGGCACTTTTTGAAACCTCTTACCTTGCTACTAAAAGTAATTCTTTTAGTTGAAGGGAGTTCCTATTTGACATGTGACTTCCTTGTATCACATTTAAGAATTATCAAAACATCACAATTATGAAAATGTATAACTTTTAAATTTATTATGCACAGAGGCCGCTCTAATCCCCGGCGAGCTATGTTGTCTTCTGACAACTCTTGTTTCATGAAGGTTTTTTATTATCTGATGTACCTGTAGTTTAGAATCTTTTTGTTTTATATATATTGATGTCCAGGGAAGCTAAACTATTAACTGCTTTGTCGTACGTAAATTTTAGGTGTTGATGACTTTTGAATTTCGAATAGTTTATGAATTTAGGATTCCCTCCCTTCGTATAGCAAAATGATATCATCACAATATTTCTCTCAAAGGATGATGTCTGCTCTATTTTCAAAATTAAAAAGTATGTTTGCAAGAATTTCGTATCTACAAATGTCTGCTAGTTGGGCAGCATGCCCCGCCCATCGGCATGCGGATTGTTTTTAGATTTTGTTATTGAAAGTAAATTCATTGTTTTCCAGTATAATTGTTAATAATTCTAACACATGTTCAGCAGAAGGTATAGGTATATTTTATAATCTCTTTTTTTACCTTCATCAGTGCTTTTCTTCTTGCTAATTTCATTTCTAAGGTAGTAGACCTAGGTTAAGGGAAATATCTCTTTAAATCAGAAAGGTGTTTGCAATAGTCAGTTTCATTGACGCCTTGTTAAGCATTTGTGGGAAAAAGAATGAAAATCATCTGTGTTGCTTAGAAGCTTACAATATATTTATGAAGTTATTGAAAACAAACATACGAGTGATTTTTATACGACCGCAAAAAATTTGAGGTCGTATGTCGGTTCATCGTCGTTGTCGTCGTCATTGTCGTCGTTGTCGTCCTGCGTCGTCGTCGTCGTCTGTAGACAGTTTTGTTTTTTGTCAATAGCTTAAGTTCCAATTGACCAATCCTTATGAAATTTTAACACAGTGTTTCTTGGCACAAAAGGAAGGCTTCGATTTGTTTTGGTTATTTAGGCCCCTCCTGTTTTTAAAAAAAGGGGCCAAAAAGGGCAAAATTGGGTGTTTTCACATATTTGGCTGTAGAATATTTATTATTTATTGGATTTTGATGGGTTTCTTTCAGTGTGTTCCTAATTAAAGGAGTAGGGGCGATAAGGGCTTTATTTGGCCTGAAAAATAAATTTGGTTGAATTCACGAAATTTTCTCATTGAAATGTTCTATGGGTATGGCTCTTCAGTAAACAATAACCTTTCTTAAATATTGATGTATGATAACTGAGTTTTTGAGTGTAGAAGAAGGGGCAAATTGAAGATTTCGTCGAAAAAATGACAAATTTGACCAATTTTGACTTCTTTTTCTGTATAGGAAATATAGAGCACATGCAAGAACCAAAAAAATATTTATATGAGAGGTTCAATTTATTTGTACCAATAAGTTGGTAAATTATCTAATTGGTTCTTGAATGTGCTCGATATTTCCGGTTAGGAAAACTGTTCGAAAATTTGCCAAATTCGGTATATTTCTATGAAAATGCTTAAAAGTAACTTTTTCATGACGTCAGAACTGTACTTATTGTGACGTCATCGGTTCTAAAATTTGTATTTTTTCTGTAAATGGGATCTTAACTTTGAAACGAACATAAAAGAAAATCTTGAAGTGCAACTTAGAAATTCACTGGAATCTTGGGCCGAATCAACAACTTATCGCACCTTGTCCTTTCCTATAAGAGGTATGCCAACGGATTTTGCATGGCATGTTCCCTTCATGAAATAAATGGGGCCCAAAAGGGGCGATTTTTCAAAAATTTCATTTTATTTATTTTTTGTCCGATTTTGATGCAGTTTTTTGCTTTTGAAAATAAATATAGAGCTGCACCATCAGATATTTGACAACACATTTCTTTTTTGAGCTATGAGGGGCTGAATGGGGATAAATTTGCAAATTTGCAGATTACCTGAAATTTTCATTTTTCATTGGATTTCGATGGGATTTTTTTCTTTGGATTTCTCTTGATATAAGCTTTCAGTAGTATGTCAATGGATTTGTCTTAGCTCTTATCGTTTCCAAGCTACAAGGGTCAAAGGGGCTGAAATTGCAATTTTCAGAATATGTAAAATCTTATATTTTTGTGTTGGATTTTAATGGGTTTGCTTTCTTCGGATTCCTCTTATCATATAGTTAAAGTAATATTTTGACCAATTTTACATACCTCTTACCATTTCAGATATATAGAAGGAATTATAAGGGCTAATTTTTATTTTCCTTAGTTTGTGTGCAGCTAATTACTTGTTTTCTTTGAATTCATCTTGATATAATCTGTCAGTGGTTTTATGTTCCCTTGTTTGTGTCTAGCTAATTACTGTGTCAAGCTCCTTATTGTATCGATCTATTTACTGTGTCAAAACTAAACTGTGTCCACATTTACTTTAAATCACACTTGTTCAAATTTCAGTGGTCGACATGCTGCAGTCGTATCATGCTGCGCTCAGCGAAGCCCTTTATTAAGAGTTATGTCCCTTAACCTAGGTCTACTACCTTAATTTTGCAGTTGTCCAAGGTCTTCTTGTGGTTGAGCCTATAAACTGATACTTCATTGTTAAAAATATCTGGCAGATTAAGTCTAAACTTAATTTTTTATTTCATTTCAGCTAGAAATCCACCACCAGTATGTGCTGATATACCATATTTAAAGAAGTATGCCAGTATCTGCCTGGATTTCTACAATTTGACGATCTCTAATGCAACCTTCAGTGGATGTACGAAAGTCCAGATTAGACTGGTTAAGGTTATCAAGGGAGACTTCGAAATCGGATGTTTTAGTATACCAATACCTGGAGAATCAGAGAAAAATCTGGCCGAGGTCAAATCAAAGTTTATTGCCTTTGGAACAAACAGACCAATCAGAAAAGCAGAATCTCTGAGGGAAGACATGTTTTATCGTTTTGGAATCAAGAGTAGCGAGACCTCATGGAACAAGGAAACATCAATTATATCTACATAGATACAATTGGATTTGACTATATCTTTAAAGGGTAGGAAAGTCTCGTTATGTGCCACACAGAATTCACAATGAATGCATTATAGTAGCTTCTCATAATATATTGGCGTTCACTTTCATTTCAACCACATTGACGTCTTTGACGTCATCATTTCCACATAGCTACCTAGCTCAATATTATGAGCTACCAGTATACTACTTGAAAAATTTCCCCCCAAAATATGATTTTTGAGTTTAGTCTTTTAAATTTTTGTCGCAGAAAAAGAAACTTCGGGTACCAATTATGAACTTGGAAGTTTCAAAATTTCTCATGACATACAGGCATTATAAAACAACTGTGCAATTTGGAATTTCCAAGGACCAAAACTGTAATCTTTTTATAAAACTGTAATTTATTTGCAAGTAAATACATTTTTTGAAGTAAATACCACAAAAATTGAATTTCTCAAACCTATTTCGAATGTTGAGAGCTAAATTACAAAAAAAACTGTTTGTAGGGTCTGAATAAGGTCCATTTCTCGAGATCTTCAACTTGCAAATGTTCTCCTAAAGTTGGGAATAGTTTACAACAAATAAACAAAGACTGATTTTTCATGTTGTATTTAAGGCCATACAAAATTAATTAATTGGTTCTCAGGCCATTTTTCATTAAAACTGATGAGGGAGGGAGGGGATTTTTTTTATCTTTATATTTGCTAAAAAATAGATGAGGCAGCTTTTTACATTGTAAAAATCACCAAAATGTGGTGAGGGAGGTAATTTTTTTATTTTTATTTTAGTGAAATGGCAAAAAATAGGGTCAATGAGGGGCCTTTTTCAAGACTCTAACTAGATGAGGGAGGGCCTGTGAACCAATAATTTTTTTTTCATGGCCTAAGCAGTTAAGTATTGCATCCAACATTTTTTTGCATTTGTTTGTTGAAGATCCATTTGGTTTATGGTTTCCTATAAGAAAACACATGTGCATAGACTTGTGCATGTTTCCATGCAATTTCCGTCTGGATATAAAAGTTCAACAGTTACCATGAAAAGGTCTGGTGTTAATTTCACCATGGGGATATAATTAAAATGTAACTTTCTGGAAAAAATAAGGCTATGTGTTTTTGATGTGAATTATATCTTTGAATACATATTGTGATAATGTTTATAGATATCAGACAATTTTTTAATTGTCTCTAAACTATATGTACTCATTATAATGTACAGTTTTTTTTTATATTTACTAATACCCATGTACATGTATTTATTCTTTTTTTTTACACATATTATAAAGACTTGTTTACACTATACCAGTTTTTTCCACTTTCTCTTTTTGTTTATATTTTCCACATTTAGTGTATATTTGATTTTTTATACGACCGCAAAAATTAAGTTTCAGTTGACCAATCCTAATGAAATTTTAACACAATGTTCCTTGGCACAAAAGGAAGGCTTGGCTTATATTTGGTCATTGTGGCCCCACCCGTTTATAAAAAAATGGCCAAAAGGGGTTAAATTTGATGTTTTCTAATATTTGACTGTAGAATCTTTATTATTTATCAGATTTTGATTGGGTTTCTTTCATTGTCCTCCTGAGGAAATTTCCAATCAGTGTTATGTCAACGGATTTCACGTGGCATATAGCGTTAACGAGATAAATGGGGCCCAAAAGGGGCGAATTTCAGAAATTTTATTTTTTTAATTTTCAGTCCGATTTTGATGCATTTTTTGCAGTAGATTCCTTATGAAAAATTAACAGAGCGCTGCACCATTAGATTTTTTATAACTTCTTTCTTTAGTAGCTATGAGGCCCCAACGGGACAAAAATTGCAAACATGCAGATTACCTAATATCCTCACATTGTAGGCTTTCAGCAATATGTCAACGGATTTTGTGTTGTTCTTACCGTTTCCGAGCTATTAGGGGTCAAAGGGGTCAAAATTGCAATTTTTAGAAATATGTAAAATCTTTATTTTACAAAACAACGGCAGTAGAATACCGAAGGAACAAGGGAAGCGATGACTACAAAAATCGAAGTCCAAAGACATGGCAGAAACGGTAACAGATAAAAACAAAGACAAAACAAGGACGTGAGACAGCTACAATGCATGGAAATAAAAAGATAACATTAAGAACTAAGGCACTCATAGTGTGAACTCCCATGAAAACCGGGAGTGACATCAGGTGCTCCGGAAGGGTAAGCATGTCCTGCCCCGCTAGCGACACCCGTCACACTATCAGTGAGGTATATAGTGTTTTGAAAGGTCTGTTTGGTAGCGGATTGGTTAATGTCATTTTCTAACCCTTAGACAGAAAGCCAATGAAATTCATGGCACATGTTACTTCTCTAACCCTCAACAGTGCCATGATGAAATTTTGAAAAGCTTTTTGTAAATCTCTATAGTAATGAAACAATCACAAGGACAAATCGGTAGCACAAACGTCATTGACGAAGATAAAACTAAAATTTTACAGTATGATATACAAGACAACACGAAAAACTAAAGTACTGACAGTGTGAACTCCCATAAAAACAGGGAGTGACATCAGGTGCTCC